>PVJD01008124.1:0-75991 GCA_004026545.1 Mormoops blainvillei | reverse complement strand
GGCCGCACGGGCTGGGGACCCCGTCCCCCACAGGACGGCTGGACCTTGGACTGCCACTCCCTCTTCTGACCAATCAGCCCCTGACTTCCGTTCCATAATTTGTAAGAATGCCACCTAGACTCAAAGTACTTACAATCGGTTTTATTCTAAAGGCTTCGCGTGGTGGAGGGGGGTGGGGTGGTCCAGGAGGAAGTGGGCAGCTTCCACGTCCTCCCGCTGTGGAATCCCGTGCTCACCGATGAGCACCCTGCCCCAGGACCCTGGGCCTGAGCCTCTCTGAGGGGCCATTGCGCAGGCATGACGGACGGAATCGTGGGCGGCTCCTCGGAACGCCATCTCCAGCCTCCGCCAGAGGTCGGGCTGGTCCAGCCTTCCAACCCTCTAATCACCGTGCTGGTGACCTGCCCTCATCCTGGAGCCATCTGAGGCCACCCAGAGTCACCTCATTAGCATGACAAAGAATATTCTAGCAGTCAGGAAATGCCCCGGCATTTTTTAGAGCTCAGTACTGAGAACCCAGCCCTTGTGGCACCTGCTTTGAGGTAACTGAACAACTTCAGTCATGAGGATGGCAACTGCTGTCCCTTAAGGGATGTCAAGTCCCACCCAAACACGGAAGTCACCTGGCCGAGACCAACTTCGCAGGCCCCCAGAAACCGAGGACAGCGAGGCGGGACGCCGGCCAGACCAGGGTGGTCAGGACGCTTCTGTTAAAGGGCTGAGGTGTCCTCGAGAGAGGAGGGTGGCCCCCGTGTCCAGGCTGCCACATTGGCTGGTTGTTTCTGCCCCGGGGCTGTCCAGGGCGCTTCCCACGGTGACATGAAAGTGCAGCAGGGAGGAGGGGGACAGCCCGACAGGGGTCCGCACAGACAGCCTCCCCTGCCCATCGCGGGCGGGCGGCCCAGCTGGAGACCCTCTCGGGGGCGACTCTGCTCCCATGCCCGCGGATGGGGGCAGTGCGCGTACGAGAACCGGCTTCAAGTCCCTGCCAGCTCGGCAATCTGGACCCTGAGCCCCGTGGGCGCCCCCACCTCAGGGCAGTCCTGAGTCGCCTGCCCCGAGTCACCTGGACCCGCAGGTGCACAGGACCTGCCTGGGGCAGACCGGCTGTCACAGCCACGGTCTCTGGGGAAGCAGTTTCTAGACCTACCTGTGAAATCCCAGCCCAGGAGATCTCCAGAATGGGAATGGATTCCCCTAATGGAATTAGAAAGTAGAGAACAGCGGGGGTCTTGAAAGGGATTCAGAACATAAGCCCCATCTGGAAATGGGAAAGTCGCCACCATCAGGCTGGGGGGCCCTGGAAACGACACGCCCGTGTGCCCGGAGGTAACGAGGTCAAACCACTCTTCGTGTCTGAAAGGAAGCCGGGCTCTCAAACTCACCAGAGCTCTCTGAAAAGTTAATGACACGGCCGGCGTCCTGGCAACCTGGCAGACATAATTTACCGGAGTTTTCAAAACACTTTTGATGAGTTGTTCCTGAGAGGCACCCTGGGAAGGGGACCAGGGAGAGAGGACAGTCCGGCTGCAGGTTAAACCTTCATTAAGGGAGCAGCTCTGAGACCTGGGGCCAGCGGCTCCTCCGATCGCCTCAAGACAGCGAGTAACCGCGACCCCCAGGGCGGGTTTTGGGGATGAAGCTACCATTCGATTCAACAGCTTCACAGCTGCCCAGGGAGTCCCGCTTCTCTGGGAGCGTCTTGCAGGCTTCGTTCAGGGGAGCTGGTGCCTCTGCCTTGTGGGTTCCCTGCTGTTTTTACTTATGGCCACAGATCTGCCATCTCCCAGACGAGGGCCCCCGGGGACAGTGGTGACAGCCGGGTCGTGCCTGTCCCGAGAGCTTGCCCACCCCAGAGGCGTGCACAATTTACCAGCTGGAAAGCCGTCCACGAGGCTTGGATTTGCGGAGGCTGGGGGTAGGACCCTGAGATCAGGCGGGGCGAGCTGGGGGTGGCCCACGGGGAAGGGGACCTTGCAGGGCTAAGCTTCCGACCTGAGCGTGTGTGCGTTTCTTGTGGCTGCGGTAATGGATTGTCACCCATTAGGTGGCTTACAGCAGGGACTTACCCTCTCACAGTTCTGGAGACCAGAAGTCCGAAAGCGAGGTGTGGGCAGGGCTGCCGCCCCCAACCCCTGCCTAGGTCTTCAGGGAAGACCCCTCCCTTGCTTTCGGGTGTCCCGTGGCTTGTGGGTGCATCGCTCCGGCCTCCGCCTGGGTCTGTCCTCACGGGCCCCCTCCCTGCGTGCCTGCGTCCGTGTCTCCGTCCCTTCTTTCCTGTGGACACATGCCATCGGCCGTGGGCCCGCCCGAAATCCAGGATGGTCTCATCTTGAGACCCCTAATTTAATCACACCTGCGAAGACCCTTTCTCCAAATTAGGCCCCATTTACAGGTTCAGGGACTCAGGCCTCAGACACGTTTTGTGAGGCACACCGTCTGCACCAGCCCCCATGCGGTGTGCATGCACACGTTCACGTTACAGTTGGTCCCACCGTGTGCTGGGCACCATTCTAGGCGCTGGAGGTGTGGGCGACACTCGGGGGTGCCTGCATCTCCTGGAGCTTTGGCTCCGGGCAGGGGGAGGGTGGTAACCTTGGGCATCCTTGGTCTGTCCCCCAGGCGGGCCTCACCTGAGCAGCCTGGGAAGAGGGCGGCGGGGAGCTCACCGAGCCCCAGAGCAGCTCTGCCCCCACCTCCTCCCGGCAGCTACCGGCAGGGCTGCCGCAGAGCGTGGGATCCTCCGGCCGGGCTGCCGCAGACGGGGAAAACCCGGCCCGAGTCCGCAGCGAGTCCGTGTGCCTTTCCAGGGTTCCGAGCAAGTAACATAAATTTAAAGAGCCACAGAATTTACAAAGTGCCTATAAAATCCCCACATTCGCTTGGATTGCTCCTTAAAAGTGCTGGCCCCCTTCCAAAGTGCCGGGCTGGGAGAGAAGAACAGGAGAGAAATCACGCAACAGCTCGCCTTTGCTGCGGTCCTCACTCCAGCCCCAGCGTTCCTGGAGCCGTAAGCCTGCCCAAGCCGGGGGTCACGGCGGGGGAAGCCCGCCAGGGGACGGCCCTGGAGACTCTGGAGCGCCTCCTTAGCCCCGGGCATGCCACCCTGCCCGAGCTCAGGGCCCGAGCCCTCTCAACCAAGCGGCAGCCAGCCGGCGCGGCCAGGGGCACGTTCTCGGGGTGAGAGCTGATGCCCCACCTGCACCGACCGTGCCGGCAGAGCTCATCTGTCCTGCTGAGATGCTCACCCCGCTTCAGCAGCCGGGACCCCTGAGACGAAAGGATCAGAGGACGGCTAGAGCAGTCGCTGTGTGGCCACGGTCTCGCTCTGGGCCTCTCTCCAGAGACCTTCCCCAAGGGTGGCTTCGTGCTCAGGCCTAGGTCAGCTTCTCGGAATGACTTCCTGCCTCGGGTACTGGCGGAGACAGAAGAGGTGATGGGTCACCTGCTTGCCCAAGTCTCCAGCCTCTGACACTCACAACTCAGCCAAAGGGCGGAGGTCGGGAATAATCCATCTGGCCCCTGTCACCACCTTCGGCAGCCGCCGGCTCAGCTGGCAGCCTTCCTCCCGCGAAGGGACTCTTTGGAGCTGGCAGCCATTGGCCGAAGCTCTTGCGGATTGGCCCCAGCACTGCCTGGCTTGGAAGATTTGTCTCCCTCCCAAAGCCTGTGGCCACTTGGGCCACCTGCCCTGTTGAGCCTTGGCCCCAGCTTGGGGCGGCTGAGCTGGCAGAGAGTGGGCAGGGGACGAGAAGGGCTGGTGGGCTCAGACTGCCACGTGTGGAGCCGCCATGCTGGGCCCCTAATGAAGCTCCCGTTGCCAGTGTGCGCAGGTCATCGTGCTGGGACCACGCCTCTCCCGGGGCACCCTGGGCCCGTGTGCACAGAGCAGCCTGGGCCCATTGCGGAGCCTGGGCCTCGGCTTCTCCTCGGCTCTCGGGGAGCACATGGTGCCCGTTCAGCACCGGGAACCACATCTGCATGTTAACACGTTCCTGTTCTGCCCACCCCCCACCCCAGGTCCTCCTGCGGCCGCTGAGTGCACTTCCCTTCCAGGCTGCAAAGCAGTCTCTCTCCTCAGGCCCCGCAAAATCCTTCTCCTCCCCCTCCCCCATGTCTTGTCCACCAGCCGAGACTGGTTTGCAACTTGTCTGCTTCTCAGAAAAATAGGAGGGGTCTCCTTCCCTCCACCCCCGTGGGACCTTTCCCGTTACCCTCTGTTCGAGCAGCTGTCCTGGGCGCAGAGGGGCTGTGCACCCAGACACCTCACCACGCGGATGGCAGGTCCTGCAGGGCAGAGCCCACCCAAGATGGGCGCTGCGCCCACCCCCTCCTGCAGCCCCTCACCTGAGGAGAACCCGGGGTCGGGCAGTGACATCCGGCTTGCTCTGGGGACCAGTCAGTGTTCGGGGAGAAGGGCACAGCCACGGGAAGTGGCCCTTGACACGCCGCACCCTGCTCCCTGCTTGGCTCTGCCTACCGCGCAGAATTGACAAGGGAAAGAGAATTCTGACATTTCTGGTTTTGAGCAACGAATGGGCGCGAGCATTGCCAAGGCAGCTGTGGCCGCTTAGAAAGAGTGAGTTTCGCTCAAGCACAGCACTGGGGGCACGGGGTCCTGGGGGCTGTGCTGCCAGAACAGTGTCTTTGGACTTGGCGTGGTGTAGCAGCTGTCTCTGTCCGTAGCGGGTGGGCTGTGCTAGCCCGGTCAGCTTGGTCAAGTTCAAGGTGATCTGGTGTCGGCTGGTTCGGGACTCACGCTTAGATTGTCAAGGTCTCCGGAGGCCCTAGGACAGTCACTTCCAGGCATCCGGAGTCAGCGACAGCATGTGTGGCTGCATTTTGGTCTCCCAGTGATTGCCCTCTCGCAGTGGAAGGAGGATGTCAGCCCCTGGGCTGGAGGGCTGGCGCTGGGGCGCCCCTTCCTGACCGCTGGCTGGAGGACAGAGCAGAGTGCGGGAGGGGCCCCCCACGCTTCTCCCACCCTTGTGAGAACTTCTTTCTCTTTCTTCGGAGACAGGGGGCAAGATGACACCGTGTCTTCCACCCAGAGACTTTCTGCTTCCCACAGCCACGGCTCTGCGATTCACATTAGGGCGGTAACGGGTCGGAGTAAATGGAGCAGGTTTGCAATTAGTTTTCAAAGTACTTATCTCATTAAAGTAAATGAATTATTGATTTAGTGACACTCCTGCTTTTAGTGAGTGGCATGGTGCCATCCTCGCTGTGTGCCTTGGCTCTGGGAGCCAGCCGGTGGCCGGTACAGGCAAACTTGGTCTGTGCAGGCTTTTTTTTTTTTAATTTTAATATTTCCTTCTTGTTATTTAGCTTTGTAATTAAAGTGGATTCACATGAGAAATGAAGGGTCGGTTTATGGGAATGGAAGCTCCAGGGACAGCGGGCTCCCCCGCTGAAGGGAAGAGCGGCGCTCACGAGCCTCCGACCTCAGTGACTAACGAAGGTGGAGGGGGCTGGGGAGGGGCGAAAGGGTCCGCCGGTGCTGGTCGTCCACCAGCACCTTTTCTCTGGACCACGGCAGCTCGTGGCCTTGGAAAGCTGTTCCCAGATTCCTAGAGGACAGTGTCCAGGAGTTTGTGGGGTGTCAAGGCCTCGGGCCCCGGGTTGGACGCGCTAAGGGAGGACGGCTGGGTGGCAGCTGACGGAGCCCGTCCTTGGCCGCGGTGGGCAGAGGGGATGGGAGCCCTGGCCGGAAGCAGAGGTGGAAATCTGGGACTCTGTCTGGACTCGGTGTCAACCCCGGCTGCGCCACTGCCCCTGGGTTGCCCAGCAGGGCCTTCCTATCCCAGGGTTCCCTGCGGAGGGGGTTGCAGGGGAGGAGGGAGAGAAACAGAAGGGTGGTGCCCCTGAGCCTTCGGGGCCTTGGGGATGGAAACCGCGGTCCTGGAGGCCAAGCCAAGGGCTGGCTGCAGAATGCAAGGCCCGGCCCTGCAGATGCTGACTCAGCGTCTCCCCAAGTCCTCCCCCGAGCGGCGACCGTGGGGAAGATGAAGTGGCCCATTAAAGGCCGCTGGCCCATGCTGGCCTCAGCTTCTGGCCGCCCCTGATTTCCGCCCGTGGTTCAGAGGAACACGGCCTCGCCCCTGAGTACAGCGGCCGGGGACAGCGCTTGGGAACAGAGTGTGGGGGCCGTGGGCTGCGCCCCGTGAGGCTCCTTCTTTGAAAGGCTGTGGCGGGACAGGTGGTGGAATGCCCACATGCCACTCCTGCTGTCATGAGTGTCTGGCCCCTGGCTGGGTGGGGCCTCCGTGTCAAGTCTGCAGCCCCGTCACCCCCGACGCCCCTCTTGGACGGCTGCGTCCTCCTCGCCCCACCCCCAACACGCATGCACGTGGAACCACTGCTGGATCCTCTCCTGGGCCAGGACCGGGACCAGATGGGCTGGGAGGGATGAGGGCTTGGGCAGGACCTGCGGGGAAGTCCTGGCTGGAGGTCAAATTTCGGGGGGGTCAGGCAGACAAGCGTATGGGGCAGGGAGTTCAGCAGAGTGCACAGCGGGCCCACGGCACCTGCCTCTGGCCCCGCTGACAGTCTCTGCTGAGGGCAGACAGCCCCAGGGACACAGGGCTCGACCAGGCCCTACCGAGAGCTACAGCAGGGAGGAGCGGGGCCTGGGGGCGGGTGTCACCCCGCCCACCCTATCGCCTGCAAGTCCAGCCGTCTCCCCAGAACACCTAGCCTGTGGCGAGGCCCATGGTGGCCATCGCCCAGACATCCAATACATCTAAGCGTCCTGGCCCCAGCCAAACCGTGTCCCCAGACATAGAAGGAGCACACGCAGGACACCTGAGCCCCTCCTTGGACGTCACGGCCACTCTCAAGAACTTATCGAATGATTCCCGGGAGCCTCCTGGGCCTGGGCATCAGGGACCGCACAGAGACCCTGCAGCCCGGGTGCCCCTGGCACAGGCCTGGCGTCCAGGCTACTTCCTTTCGCCATGGATGGCCTGGAAAACGTGCTGACGTGTGGTGGGGAGAAGGCACCCTCCCGGACCCATCTTGGTGGGCCGCACGGGTCTGGGGATCCGGCCGGACACACACACGTGCGGTCCCCGGCTCTGTGAGCATCTTCGTCCACTCACTTCTGCGGCGCGGCCTTGGGCAGGGACTCCACCTGCCTGAGCTGTGTCGGCAGCTGCCCCGCCCTGCCTGACACAGCGAGGACAGTTAAAGGTGCACAGCACGCAAACCGTCTGGGACAGTGGCCAGCACATAGTAGGTGCTCAAACTGCCGGAGCCTCCCTCGATTGGCTACACCACCGGGCCTGCCCAGCAGCAGCTACATCCCCAGCTGGACACAAACTGCCCGGCCTGTGACCTGACCTTCCAGAGCTGCCCCCTCCTCCCGCCCCCTCTCCCAGCGGTGACACTTCCCAGGGCTGCCGCTAACTGGTTCAGATGTGGCTTTTAAAATATCTATCTTTCTTTGCGATAAAAAGAAATTTCATTTAATTAAAAATGTTGACATTGTGCCTGGACGCCCCGCCAGAGAAAGTGGCTATAAATTAAACATTAAATCTTTAATGGTCCATAAAGAAATATTCGTTTCTGGTTATGTGTATACTGGATATAAATAGATAAAGAGAGGGCTTTTTTTTCATCTGGGAGACAGACTTCTTTAACCTCAGCTGGATAATCTTGTTAAGTGACTGTAATTAAAAGTTAAATTACTCCACGTGTCCCCCCGGCTCTGACTGGGGTGGGGCGGGCGGTGGGGGCACTTACGGGAGAAGGAAGCCTGCCACCTGCCGCTTTAACCATCTTCAGGAAACCCTCGGTGTTGGGTGAGGACGAGACCCGGTGTCACCCTCCGTGGTGTCTGTCAGCGACCGGGTCCTGCCAGGTCCTACTCGGGCCCGCTCGCTTGGGTCTCCACGCTGCCTGGCTCCCGTCCTAAGCGGCGCCTGTAGCCGGTCAGCAGCCCGCGCCCCGTCCCAGAGGCCCAGGCCGCCCAGAGAGCAGCTTTGCTGAGCTCCCAGCCCCAGGAGCACAGGGGGCCCTGGCAGAAGGCTCTGGCGGGCGCTTCCCGCAGGCTGGTGCCCCAGGGCCCATGCCCCTCCCCTCTAGCAGGGCGGGGCCCCGGGAGGGAGGACCCAGGTCTGCGAAGATTTGAGAGCTTCCGTTCCCACCCCCTTCAACGAATGAACGCCCTTCACCCGTGCCATGTTGGAGAGGCTGGATGCGTGCGGTGCCCGGCTCTGTGGACATAAATGTTTAAAAAAGCAGAAGGGGCCGAGGGGGGAAGGAGAGGCTGGAGGTGGTGCACCGGATGACTGAAGGCCCCATCCCTCTGAGGTGGGTATCAGTTTCCTGTAGCTGCTGTAACAAACAAGCTACTTAAACGGTGCATCCGTCTTACCTCGCGGGCCGTGGGTAGATGTCTGTGGCGGTGCCCGGGGCGGGCAGGGCTGCGTTCTTCTGGAGGCCCAACGGGAACACCCGCCTCCTTGGTTTTGCCTTCACAGGCACCCTGTCCCTTCCTCCTCCTTCAAAGCCAGCAGTGGCCGTGAAGTCTCTGACCTCTTCTCCTGCCCCCTTCTCCCACGTTGAAGGACCCGGGACACGCTGGGCCTACCTGGCGTGCCCAGGACACTCCCTTGTTCAAGGTCAGCTCGTTGCCACCCTCGATTCCGTCTGCTGGGTTAACACCCCCCCCCCCCCCCTTTGCCACATTACCTAACACAGTCACAGGTCCTGCGGACTGGGACAAGGACATCACAGGGCCACCAACCTCCCAGTCTCCTCCTCATTCCTCGGGAGAAAGTATTGTGATCGCAGTCCCCCCGAAACGCATGTAAACTTGGAGCATCTCCTCAGTCCGTTGGGGCGAAGGAGCGGAGTTTCAGCTCCGTGCAGACACCTGCCTGCTCTTACCTGACGCCGACTGAGGCGAGGCAGGGCCCCAGGATTGGGAAGTGGCACGGAGACCCCCTATGGGCAGAGGTGCTGAGGGTCAGAGGCCTGGGTCAGCAGTGTTTTGAAGCAAGGCAGTCTTGCAGGGGCCAAGGGGGGTCCGAGCCAGGGGTGGACGGGAGTTTTGGGGAAATCACGAGGAATCTGCGAGGAAAGAGCAGGAGATAAGGGGCTGGGTAAAGTACCTGCCCGAGGAAACCCCGCCGTGTGCTCAGCAGTGTTCACAGGGAGGGCCGGCGGGCTTCGGTTGGGGTGGGGCCGTCCAAGGGGCATGGGAGTGTGCTAAGGCGAGGGAGGGGCATGACCAGGTCCGCCTCATGAACACACGCCCCGGCCGTGGAGCAGGGAGCAGACTGGGAGCCAGAGTGGGTGCAGGTGACGGCCCTTGGGCGCCGGCGCAGGTGGGAAATGATGGCCCTTGGACCCGGAACGTAGCCCGTGGCATAGCCGGAGGGGGAAGGGGACAGGCTCCGGAGGCGCCCTGGGGGTCCAGTGCTCAGACTTGGCGATGGACTGGATGAGGGGGAACTGAGGAAGGGAGGGTCAGGGTGGCCCCCGGCGATCTGTCCACTTGATGGTACGGGCACCACTGAGGCACGACGGGGGTCTCTGGGAGGGGCCCTGAGCCATGGACATGATGGGAGACGTCAAAGTGAAGATGCGGTTTGTGTCGGCTGCTTGAGTTGTCCTGACCCTGGGGACCTCGCTGGAGGTGCCTGGGGAGAAGGGTCGGGGCGGGGGGTGGGGAGGGTGGGCTGGGACTGAGCCCTCGGAGCTGGTGAAGGAGCCTAGGGGAGGAGGAGGAGGGGCCGGCGCAGCAGAAGGGAGACCAGGAGCTTGTGGGGCCAGCCCGGGGGCGGGGCCGACTTTCCGCTGACTAAGGCCACCTGAGGGTTCAGCTGAGTGTGTCTGGCAGTCGAGAGAAAGGTCTGTCCAGGTGGGGAGAGGAAAGACCCACAAGTGTGAACAGGTATATTTGGGAGCCATAACGTTCTCTCCTTGGCCAGAGAGTAGACCTGTGATGGGGGCTACGGGGAGGCGGGGGGGGGGGGGGGGGGGGGGGGGGGGGGGGGGGGGGAGGCGAGTTGGCACCAGATGTGAGTGTCCGCAGTTCTGCCCCGTCCCCGAGCCCACGGGCCGCTGACCCGGGATGCGATGGGGCCAGGCTTGCCATGCAGTGAGCTCACCTGGCCGTGCATGGAGACTAGGCTCACGGAGGGTCTCTGGGCCAAAAGCAGGTCAGAGGCTGCGCAGAGCTCTGGGGAGAGGAGGGAGCCTCGACCAGGTGGACTTGGGGGTGGTGAGGGCCAAACAGGTGCAATGGTACCTGTCTGAGGGAGAATGGATGGAACCCAGGGGGACAATTTAGGTAGCACACCAGGGGCGAAGGAGGGGACAAGTGAGTCTGCCCCGAGGTTGCAAGTCTAGGGTGTGGGGTCAATGTCAGTGCCATTGGCTGAATGAGGAAATGCGGGGGCCGGGAGCATCTCAGGAGGGGTGGCCATCAAGTCTCTGTCCCATGCATTGAGTTTGCAGCGACCCCGGCGCAGGTAACCAGAGGACAACGTCCGGAGGGGCCAGGACTTATTGGGCTGGTAGCCGTGACGTAGGAATTCTTGGAGGACGGATGGTGGACAGAGCCAAGTCACGGAGAAGGTCGTCCGGGTCATGTGACTAGGAGGACAAGGGGACACACAGGAGGGAAACCTGAGGGGGCCACCGAGGAGGCTGAGCCAGCAGAGAGGAAGCTTGGGGACCTGGGATAGGGGTGGCTATCCAAAGTGCCTCACAGGGGACCCCTTCCTCCGCTCTGTTTTATTTGTGAGTCAGAGGTCCTCCCAGCCAGGCCGTGAGCGTGAGCCTCTCCCAGACACACTGGTCCGCGGAAGCGAACACTCGTCCAGCCCGGGAGCCGGTGCGCCCGCATCGGCACGTCTGCCCACACCTAGCAACGCGCTAGCTTAACCGTGCTCCTGGGGACCCCTCCTGTGACAAAAGCCATTTTTGTTATTATTATTTAGAGTCCCGGCCGTCAGCCGGGGGGCCTCGGGATTCTAAGCGCAAACACATTCACCATTTATCATGTTTCCCATCTCAGCGAGGACTTTCGGCGCGAACAGAAGACAGCGCGATCTATTATTAAATAAACCGACCTGTCGATACAGGCACAATCTGCAAATGAGCCGCTGGTCAATGCGGGCTCGTCGCTGGCAGACACTCGCCGGGACTTGGGTGGGCTGGGAGTCCGTGCTCACCCTTTCCTCAGAGGCTGTTTCCAGCAGAAAGCTCCAGAACTGATAAAGTGAGCAGAGAAGTGTTAGTCCTGGAAGGTCATTGCCGAGCGGCGACAGTCTTTGTAAAGTGGCCCCGGGCTACGCCACCAGCCTCCAGGCTGTGGCAAGCACTAACACGCTCCTTCCCCGGGGAAGCACTCGGTGTCACCCCTTAAAGCCGGGGCCTCCCGCCAGAGCCGAGACCGTGAGGGCACGAGCAGGTGCAGCCGGGCGGTGAGGCTGCCGGGTGCCGTGGGGCGTCCTACCCGTGGCCCACAGGCCACATGCGGCCCAGGATGGCTGTGCATGTGACCCAACTCAAAATCGTCAGTTTACTTAAAACATGATGAGATTCACGTGTGTGTGTGTGTTTGTGTGTGTGTGTGATTACATGTCACAATGTATTTAATGTGTGACCCAAGGCAACTCTTCTTCTTCCAATGTGGCCCAGACACCAAGAGGTTGGACACCCGTGGGAGGGGGACCCAGGGTCCGTTTTCATCAGGTGTGGTAAGACACGGAAATGACTGTGGAGACGGGAGATGTTTATCACAGTCCCTAGACACAGGAGACGTGCCGCACGGGGCCGCACGGGGCAGCAGAAGGGCCCGGGGAAAAGAGGAAGGGACAGGAAATGGGGGCGCAGACCTTTCCTGTGGCTTCCGTGGGAAGAGACCGGCGATGCAGGGTAATCGGGCTCCGGATCGGCCAGTCTGGGAAATTGCTATGAGCTCTGGAGCAAAGGGACCTCCCTGGAGGGCCAACACCTGGCCCAGGGTGATCGGGGCAGGGGGCTGGGGGCGTGGAGTGTGAGGGCCTCCCAGAGGAGGCGAGGGGTGGTTGGTATAGGAGAGACGGTCTCCGGGGGAGTTGTCACTGCCCCTTGGAACCAGCCAGCCCTGCAGCCGGGGGGTCCCTCCCTCCAGGGCCAGGAGGCCCCAGCTGGCAGAGTATCAGAGCACAGATAGTGAGAGGCGCAGCTCCGCGGCCGAGGCCGGCCGGACCCACGTGTTGGACCACGTCCGACAGAGTGGGCCCTGGCTGTGTTCATGCGGCTCGGCTCCCAGATCTGTAACCCAAGCACAAACGGCGGCTTGGGGGGGACTTCAGTGCGCCGTTGGCTGCGCTGCTCAAGCAGGCGGTGGTGACGGCGCCGAGTCCCCGGCTTGGAGGCGGTTCCGGACGTGGGTTTACGGGGCTTGGGTGGTTTCGAGGTCTCAGGAGTCCTTTGTCAGCGGCAGGAAGCAGGAGGCGTGCAACAGTGCTGATCTAGGGGACCGGGGCTGTGCTGGCAGGAAGACCTCTTCCAGCCTGCAGTGGCAGGTCCTAGCTCAGAATTAGGACCCGGCGGGCAGGGGTGGCCCCCCTGCAGAAGACAGCGGAGTGGGCACAGTCCCCAGGCCGCCCACCTGCCCGCAGAGCTCCAGGGGCAGCGACGGAGGAGGTCTGCCGAGCTGGGCCCGGCTGGTGAATACGGCTGGACACTGAGTGGCTCAGCACATCAACACCCTTCACTCCGTTCCAGCCTCTTTCTCCAAAGAAGACAACAGGGACACCTCTGCCAGTCGAGGCCACTAGCCTTGTAGGACTGCACCCGGGGACACAGGCACCCCTCCGCAAGGCTTGGGGGGCAGACTTCCGGTCATTTGTGGGAAGGGCTTCCAATCCACAGAGAACACAGCGCAGACTCACAAACCAGGAGTCCCTCTCGGTTTGGCTTTAAGACTCATTTCCCTCCCTTTACGACCCGACGGGGTGAAACCCTCCCTGCTCCTCGCTGAGGCCTCGCCCGTACGGTCCTCACGAGGGCGCCGAGAGGCAGGCATGGTTACCGCCCCACTTTGCAGACGGGTAAACCAAGGCACTTAGGGGGTGCGCAGCTCGCGGAAGGTGTGCTGACCGTGCCAGGCGGGGGTTGACCCCCTGCCGTAAGCGCCCTCCACGCCAGGGTCTTCTCCTCCCTGGAGGAGGAGCTGGCAGGAGCCACCGACACCCCCGCCCACGACTTTTTCCCAAAATGGCAGTCTCTGCAGTGCGTCTCTCTGTGTCTCCCGGTGATTTTCCAGCCGTCGTGTCGCATGCAAACAGCATAGCTCTGCTCTCTGTGAGTCGGCCCCTCGCAGAGGCCGGCAGCGGAGGCGGATGGGGCCGCCGGGCTTCCCCGCGGCCCCGGGATGCATCCGGGACCCCCCCGCCGGCTCCGTGACTCCGCGGGCAGCTTTCCTAGCACCCATCTCCCAGCCGCCTCGGCCTCTTATCTGCTTTTGTTTTGTGAGGAGGCTGGTGGAGACAGATTTCTGAAAGTCTTAGAGGAATGAACAGGTTGGTTTCTTAGGGGATTTGCCCAGGAAATGAGATTTTGCCCATTTCCCAGAGGAGAAAGGGCATGTCTAAATTATTGATGGCAAAACATGCTCGTCTAAGAAGCCAGTGTGCAGGCGATCTCTGCGCTGCGTGGTGCTGTCCGTCCGTATGTCATTTCCGTGCCCTCCCTGCCCCCGCTGACGCTGCTGACAGTCACACCTGGGCGGCATCCGCCGGCAGCACCCCACCTGCGGCCTCTGCCCGGGGGCCGCGTCCTCAGTGCAGACCTGCCCCCTCCTCAAGAGGTGGCCACCTTCCCATCTTAACA
Source organism: Mormoops blainvillei (assembly GCA_004026545.1). Taxonomy (NCBI): domain Eukaryota; kingdom Metazoa; phylum Chordata; class Mammalia; order Chiroptera; family Mormoopidae; genus Mormoops; species Mormoops blainvillei. Next base: position 62,155 of record PVJD01008124.1, on the reverse strand, counting down.
GACAACCTACGAGGGTCGTGGGGTGGGCCTTGAGGCCTCCTGGCCGAGGAGACACATCCCCACCGTGGCCCGACACCGTCCGGGCTGACTCTCCGGACGCAAGAGCTGCCAGCTTTTAAAGAAACAAGAAGGATGGGAACCAAGACTCCTCAGCCAAGTGGGGACTGGACAGCCGCCCAGACAGCACTGCTGCTGAGCGCCACTTCAGCTGAGTGTTGAAGAGGACATGGTGTGCAGTGGGGCTCCACAGGGACCACCCGCCCCCGCCGGGTGGGGCCTGGGGCGCCCTGTCATTTGAAGGAACAGCCTCCTCAGTGCAATCAGACGCCAGCAGGGAAAGTGACCAGGAGGCCCTGTGGTCAAGGGGGGTCCTATCGGCATGATCTGCGGGGACAGGACGGCAGCCCTGTGCCCCTCCAGCCCGAACACGACAAATGTTTGTTGAAATGAATGAATGAATGAATGAATGAATGAACGAACGAACCGGGGCAAAGCGGAGTGGTGACGTGGAGTGCCCTTGCAGGGAGGGGTGGGCAGAGCCTGGTGAGCTATCAGGAGGGCAGTGAGAGACGAGACTGGGTGGGGCATCCCCAGTGTGTTCCAGGGGCGGTTTTGCGTTCATGTCCATCGCCACGTAAAGTAAAAGGGGATGCGCCCGCAGAGAGAAGGCAAGATGGGAGAACAGAAAAGACGGACGGAAAACGTGGCTGTGCGGCTTGGAAACGCGACAGCGGGTCGGGCCGTGATTTGTTTTCTTGAACTTGCTGGCGGCCAAAGCAAAATGGGAAACGTGGCCAATTAGATGATTCTTGTTGTCTTAAGAAGTGGCTTAAAACCCAAGTGCTCAACAGACGAGGGATAAACACAATGTGGTCCATGCGTACACTGGAGTATTACTCAACCTTAAAAGGACATGAGATTCTGACACCTGCTGTGAACCTTGAGGACATTATGCTCAGTGAAACAGCCAGTCGCATAAGGACAAGATCCTGCATGACCCCACTCGTGTGAGGTCCCTGGAGCCATCAAATTAATAGAGACAGAAAGTTGAAGGGTCCGTGGCAGGGCTAGGGTAGGGGGGTGGGGAGTTGGGGTTTCAGGGGGACAGTTTTACTTTAAGAAGCAGAGAAAGTTCTGGAGATGGGCGGTGGTAACGGCGACCCAGCGCTACAAATGTGTTGAATGTGCTGAACTGCACACGTTCGGGTGGTTAAAGTTAGGAATTTCTGATACATATTTTCTACCACAGTAAAAACTCGAACAAACAAGAACCCCACCGGGAAGAGCGGTTTTCCTGGGGTATTTCTCGGGGTCCGTTTGTGTGACACCAGGACGAAGAGGAAGTGACCTGTCCCGGCCGGCCAGCCGTAGGGCTGGAGAGAGGAAATGCTCGCGGTGACAGAGGCCACCCGGGGACGCACAGACCCACCGTTGCAGGAGGAAGCTGGGATGTTGGAGGTGGAGGGAAGGACTATTTCTGAGAAAACGGTGTCTTAGTCTGCTGAGGCGGCTGTGACAGATACGACAGCCTGGGTGGCTCACACTGCTGTGGGGACCGAGGGGGGCCGAGACCGGCTCCTGGGGACAGCCCTCTCCCTGGCTGCTCTTGTGTCCTCACCCAGTGGACAGGGAGCTCTCATGTCTCTTTTTATATAAAGGGCGCCAATCCCAGCACAGGGACACCCCCAGCGAACCCGTTAACTCCCAAAGGCCCCGCCTCCAGATCCCAGCGGGAATTAGGACATCAACATATGAACTGAGGGGACACTGACGGTCAGTCCATGGCACAGTGTCCCAGTGTTCACTTTTCCCTCTTGCCTTTGTGCTTTGTTCTTCCAAACGGACAGCGATGACATGAGACCCTCCTTTACCATCTGAGCAGGTTTATTTGGTGGCTGACGAGTTGCCACAGGGCAGTCGACATGGCCAGGAAGGATCTTGGGGCTCCTTGGCCACACGGGTGGCCTGCTCGGCACGCCTGGCCCCGCCCCGCGGAGGGCACTAGGGCAGCTTTAAAAGCCCGCACGCCCCTCCTGAGTCACCGCGGGGCTTTGCTGTCCACTTCGCGCTCACTCTCTAAGGGGAATTGGAGGTGAAGGGCGCAATTTTATAAATTAAAAATTAACAAAACATTAACTGTGGGTTAATTTTTTAAACACGATTTTCGATGGTGATCATAACAGCAGAACCACTTCGACTGAAAGGGGTGGGTTTTTTTTCCTTCTTCCGAAAGGAAATTCACCTTTGGGGAGCGGAGCAGAGGAGGGGAGGGGGCACCAGATTCCAGGCGCTGGCCCCTAGACGGTGAGAGGGCACGCTGCAGCCGTTTTAAGCCCCCCGGTGTGGCACTTTGTTGTGGCAGCCGCAGGACTTAACCCGTCGAGTGGCCTTCGTCTCCGCCCTTGCCTGCACCCCCTGGCCCGGGCCTCGTGCAGCCCCGTGCCCAGACCTCGGGCCCTTCCTTCCTCCTACTCACTGACGCTCCATCCTTGCCAACCCTGTGAGGTCAGCCCTCCTGGAGCTGACCTTCCTAAGGAAAAGTCGAGGGACACGAGGGGCCACGGTCGCCGTCCCAGAGCAGAACGCTGCGTCCAGGGGATGAAGGAAGGGAGCCGTGGGGTTGCTTGGCAGAGGAGAGACCGGACAGGGGAGGAGGGCTGTGCCGCCCAAACCCTGGGACCTCCCCTACCTGCAGGGTGGGGAGAGCGGGAGGCAGATGGCACTCAGACCCGTCCCTGTGCCCGGCCCAGACCAAAGTCCCTGTCCTGGCTGGTGTCTGCTCCCTGGGGCTGGATGGGTCGAATTCAATGGAACGAAGCTGAATTGAATTGGAAGGGAAACTCCCTATAAAAAAAGAAACCAAGAAGAAACTCAACGAGGAGAAAAAAATCCCAAATCAAGTGGTGGTGCAAGCCAATGGGTGGGCAGTGGGGGAGGGGGTTTGCACGGACTCCAGAACATGCCAACAGGCTCTAAGCGCTCAGTGTCGCCTGTTGGCTCTCGTTCTCCCTGCCCCCAACCGTGCGTAAGCGGGTGCCGTGCCGAGGGCGCTGCCCCCAGAAATCTGGCTGCCGCCGTCCCCGGGGGTGCACTGGCTTCACCCACCCTGGCCTCGGTGTTTTCTTGTGGAAAGTGGGGGTGGTCGGAACAGTGTCTACCTCTCGGGGGCACGGCGGTGCACGAGGCCATTGTCCCCAAGTGCCTGGCACATGAGGTGCAAAATCTATGACAGTGGCAGCCCACCCTTGAGGGTGATGTCGATGGGATAATGATGGAGACTCTTCCGCGCCTCGAGAAGGAGGCCCAGGCCAATCGCCTTCTGCACCCTGTTTGTGCTCCCTTCAAAAATCAGACCACACACGGGGGCGGGGGGATGGGGGCGACTGCTTCGTGAGTGGGCAGTTTCCTTTCGGGGTGATGGGAAAGTTCTAGAACCAGAGTGCGGTGGTGATGGTTGCACAACAGCGTGCGTGGACTTAATGCCACTGAATTGTACACTTTGAAGTAAAGTGGGAAGTTTTACATATGTGTGTTACCACAGCGAGAAAGTCGTGCCGGACGTGTGCACCTACAGTGCGAAACGTTAGTAAACAGAGTAAGGGAAACGTGAGTCCAGAAAAAGCACATTACACGCACACTAAGCTCCAAATGCTCTGTAAGAAAAGGGCGGGACAGGGGTCCAGACACGCGTGTGCGGGCCCCGTCTCCGTCGCCAGCTCTGTGACTTCAGGCAGGCGCCTAGCCCTCCCTGGCCCCAGGTCCCCGGGTTGTAAGACTCGCAGATGCCTGGTCCCTTCCAGGCTGGCGTCAGCCCCGAGCTGCTCCTGGAAGCTGCGCAGAGCCGCCGAAACACTGCGTTTGGGGTTCCGGGGTCTCCTCTCTGCGAGCAACATCGCTTGCTTACCCTTCGACATTCGATTTACACGATGACCCCAGGGGGGAGGGGGGATGGGAACAGGTCCTGAAGAATGGCCCGTTTTGGGATTAAACTCTGCCCTCAGCAGCCCGGAAGTCTCAAAACGGAGGGGGAGGAAGAGCAAGGGGGCCACTCAGAGCTCGGGGCAAAGGGAAGGAGAGAAAGCACCAAGGACTGTCCCGCGTTACGGGGGAAATGAGTTGGAAAATCGGGGCGACAGGCCCAGGGTGTTCCTTTCCCCTCTGTCTTTGCCCGTTAGGTAAATGCGCTCCCCACCGCACGAGGGTGTAGCCTGGGCAGGCCCCCCAGGGACTGGAGCCTCCTGACCCGACCGGCCGGCGAGCGCGCAGCAGCCCGCAGCCAGCTGTGCGGCGGCCAGCAGACTGGACTGTAACTCCGTCTCCTCTCCTTTTCTCCTTCTAGAGAGAGCCCGCAGTGCCTCGGGGGACATTGGCTGAATAAAAAGGTAAAAGGCTTTCTCTTTTATTGCTCCTGAATAGTTTTTCATAGATGCGAGCACATTGGACGTCTTGGGGGCTGTTGACAATGAATGCGGGGTGTCTGGGGGGCCCATTCGCAGGAGGCAGTGGGGGCAAAGAGCAAAGCTTGGCTCGCTGACACCTATAGACGTCTCGTCCGTGGTCCCCCAGTGGGCCGGCCGGTCTGGGCTGGGAAGACAGGGGTGTGTCTGCAGACAGAGAAGCCGTAAGGATTCCTTGCTGGGCCCTCCGCTGCTCCGCCCCCCGTCACCCTCCTGCCCTGCCCCCGCCCCAGGTACTCGGTGCACAGGTGCTTGTCGGCCCCGGACTGCAAGGCCATCGGAACGCAAGGGCAGCCCGGCTCCCTGGTGCAGCTGGCTCAGGTGGTCAGACTCCGCCCGTGCTTGGGGAGGGGGCTGTGGACAACGGCTCTGTCGCCAGTGCTGACCTTCATGGGGGCTGGACATTTCTGGCCTGAGCCCTCGGTGCATGTGTTCCTCACAGCCCACTCTCTGTCACCCGTCGCAGCTGATCTTCACAGAGCGACTTGCAGTTGTACTTTGGGGGAAAAATATATTATAAACGCAACATATATTTGTTGTGAACAAAACTGGCAAATGCAGGCTTACCGTGTCTTTGTAACTCAAGTCCCCGGTGGGCTTCTCCTCGGGGGCTCCTGGGTCTCGGGCCGTGTGCGCACAGATGACAAAGCAATTCCCACAGACCAGAAATGGTGAGTCAACCTGTCGGCGGGGAGAGTCCAGCCTCTTCCTGGGCCAGACGCGAGAAATTTTGTTTGGTGACATCTTTTGTATTGTTTTTGCTGTATGCTCCCCTGGGCTCAGAAGCAGGCGTCGGCCGAAGGGAGCTTGACCTGGCAAGGGGACTTCTGACCTGGCAGCTGGTCACCGCAGGGCCATGAGGGACAGTGTGCAGAGGACACTCGGGCCCCACTCACTGGCTTTCCATCGGGACAGGAAAGCGAGGCGGAGCTCAGGGGGCCTCTTCAGGTGGTCGTGGGTGCCCGTGGTGGACGATGCGAGACAGGGTCCCTGGGGAGCAGCTGTCCTGCCTCTGTCAGTGTGCAGGGTGACAAAGCAAGCGCAGACAGTGCTGGTCTCACGCGCTCGTCCAAGTTTTCTTAGCCCCCGGGAGGCTCCGGTCCCTCCCTAGCAGCTGGTGACGCACCTCCTTTGTAAACCGAGTCCCATTTCACGGGGAGGAGCCGGAGGAGCCCTCAGGTGAATGTTTCAGTGGGGTAGAGAAGTCCCCTGTGCTCTAAGGAGTGACCCGGGGACAGGACGGGCTGGCTCGGATTTTGTGTGTTCGTTTCTTCAGACACCTTCCCGAGCTATTGCTCCCATACAGCCAACTGCATGTAGCTCAGGGTATACGATTGGATAAATTGTGACATGCCTACGCACCCATGATATCATCGCCATGGTCAAGATACTGACATGCCTGTCTCCCCGACCCCAAAGTTTCCTGTGCCCTGAACTCTCTGCCTCCTGCCCCTTCCCAACCCCTGCATCCCATGCGAGCCCCGATCTGCGCCCCGTCCTGCGGAACAGCTTGTTCCCAGGGGTTTCGTACAAATCAAGTCAGCCCAACGCACTCTTCTTCACCTGTCCGGCTGTCCTCGCTCTGCAGCTGTCCTCTCTCTCTCGAGTCCTTCGTGTTGAGGCGCGTCCACAGTCCCTTCCCTTTTCTGCTCGGCTGTTTCCGTGCTGCGAACGCCCTGTGGTCCTTTTCCCGTCCGCCCCCTGGAGGGAGTTTGGGTTGTTTCCGGTGGGGGCCGTCACTGGGGAAGCCGCACAGAGGTCGCCTGCAAGCCTGTAGGCGGCCCGCTTCCTTTTCTCTTGGGTAAAGCACCCAGGTGTGAGAAATGGCTGGGGCCTACGGCGAGAATGTTTAGCTTTTTAAGCAAATGCCACACTCTTTTCTGAAGCGGTTGTGCCATTTCACGTCGCCACCGGCCACGTGTGAGGACCACGGGCCTGCGTCCTCACCGGCACTTGCGGCTGCGTCCCCGTCGCTGTAGCCATTCTGTCTGTATGTTATGTTTTGATTTGCATTTCCCTAACGACGAATGATGCTGAGCGTGAGTCCACGGGTTGTTTGACATCCGCACATCTTCTTCGGCGATGTGTCTGTTCAGATCTCTCCGTATGTGCTTATCGGGTCGTTTGTTTTCTTATTGTTGAGTTGTTGCTTTGGGAGGTTCTTTGTATATTTACTGGACACAAGTCGTTTATCAGACGCGTGCTTGAGCAGAAATGTTTTCTCATTATTACCGATCTTGGGCAATTTGATTACGATTTGTGTACGTGTCATTTTCTTCACGTTTCGTGGGTTTCTGGATCTCTCAGATCGCCGAGTGTCATTTTTATCAGATTTGGAGACGCTTTATCCATCATTTTTCCAAAGGTCCCTCCGTTCCCCACCACTGTCAGGTACTCCCGAGTCCGAAGTCGTCCCATGGCCCGTGGATGTACTTTTCTCCTTCTTAAACTGTTTTTTTTCCCTTGTTGTTCTCCACTGGGACCTTCAAATCAGAGGAAGCTATCCGTCGGTGTCCTTAAGCCCGTTAGCACTTCCTATGGCAACGTTTACTCCGCCAGGGACCCGGCCCCGCGCACTTTATCACCTCGAACTCTGTAGTTTTTATGTCTACAAGTTCAGTTGGCTTTTTTATACCTCACTCGTCTCCGCTCACCTTTTGGAACAGGCGATGGAGCGACACCTGCGTCCACGGCCTTGCAGGCCAACTCGGGCCGCGGGTCAGGCCCCGGGTCGGCGTCGGCTGCTTCCCTTTGCGCCTCCCTTTGGGGCACGTTTCCCGGCTTCTTGCGCGTCTTTGACCGGATCCTGGACATTGCACATTTCACCCTGCTGGGTGCTGGACACTTTTTATTCCTGTAAATATTGTTGTGCTTTGTGCTGGGATGCAGTTAGGTCACCGGGTCCTCTCGGATCGTACGTCGGAGATGTGTTAGATGGGGCCTGGGCCGTGTGTCTTCTGGGTCTAATGATCCCACTAATAAGTTAAGACCCTCGGAGTGCCCTCCCCGTTGCTGCAGGAATGGGGAGGCGTCCCTATGTGTCTGGGGCGTGGATTTCTGAGCCCTTCCCATCCATGCTTCCACCTGCCACACCAAAGAAGCAGACTGACCGGCATCGGAACAGGGACCGGACCCTTCCTGGCCCGGTACGGCTCTCCCGTCCCCTGAGAAAGTGTGTCCTTTGTCAGTGTGGTTGGCTGTCCAGCTGCATGGACTGCCCGACTCACTGCACAGCTTTTTCAGGCACGTCAGACGTCAGGAGCGCCCCGATACCTACGTGCAGGTGTGTTTGGACTAGTGCCTCACTTAGGCTCTCCTGGTGGGGAAAAGAAGGGTGCGGGGAGGTACCTTAAAATATTGACCACAAAGGGTTCACCCAAACCCACAGCCGCCTCCTCTGGGGCCAAACTACATTGCACCAGCTTGCCGGAAAGGCAGCTCCCCAGCGGTTAGTTCTGCCTCAGAGGGACTGGAAAGTGTCTCTGATGCCTCCCTCAGCTCTCAGGGTCCACCCAGCTGGGTGGTCGGTGCTGCCCACGAAAGGAGCAGGACAGGAGACACTCAAGCCCAGTTGAGAGGAGAGGAGAGTCCATGCGTGTGTGTGTTTGTGTGAAAGTCTAAACCCCCGCGTCTGTGTTTTCCCCGGGGTATTAATTACAGTTGGAGAGGAGGCTTGTCCAGGCGTGTTCCGCTTGGCCGGTGTAATTTATCATCCGGTTTCGGGGAGCGGCAACGGGTCATGGTGCAGAGAGCAAGACACACATCTCTCTCGCGGACCTCGCCGCCGCCCCGCCTGCTCCGGGGGGACAGCTTTTGCTCACAGCACGTGCCCAGAGCAGCACGGAGAGCTCGGCCGGCGAGGGGCGGAGGGAAGCAGTGACTCCTGACAGGTCCGCGTAAGACAGAGCCTGTGATGGGAAAGGCCTGGGCTGGCGGCTGGGAAGGAAGAACTGTCCAGCCTCCTCCAACGTCTGCCTCCAGTGGAGAGAAGGGCAGGCAGACGTGCACCCTGGCCCTGCCGCCTGTGCCTGGCGCCCTTTGACCCCAAGGCTGACAGAAGGCCAGGTGGTCTGTGGACTTCACAGGGGAGCTCTGCCGCGAGGGCAGGCTCTGTCCCCTTTGGTGGCTCAGCCGCGGTGGTATTTCCTATGTGCGTGAAGAGATTTAATTGATGCTAAGTCTGACATAATCAGGGTGGCCGTCTGTGTTCACTCGGGCCGCGAGGACAGCACAGCCCAGCCCGAGTGGCTGATGGCCTTGTGAACAACAGAAGCTTGTTTGTGACAGCACTGCAGGCTTTACGTCCGAGGTCTGGGTGCCGGCACAGCCGAGCACCCACGAGGGCTTCTCCCGGGGGGCAGACTTCTTGTGTCCTCAGGTGGCAGGAAGCAAGATTTCTTGTGACTCCTATAGGGGCACTAATCCGGTCATGGGCCCCACCCTCATCTAGCCCCAACGACCCCCGCGGCCCCCGCCTACAAACACCATCGCATTGGGGCTATTTCAACATGGGAGTTAGTAGGGACATACTCAGTCCCTAACGGTGACCAAATAATGGGCCATCCCAGTGGGAGCGGCAGTTCCTGACTGTGGCATAAAACCAGGAGTGTCCCAGGCAAACGGTGAGCGTGGCACTAAACACGGGCGGCTGCCCTTGAAAGCCAGTTTCATTCGGCTGGCGTGAGTCAAGGTACGTGCCCGGATTACAGACGGCAGGACTGGCCCGGGCCTCCCTGGCACGCTGGGTTCGCTCTGGGGGCTCCCGCTACGTGCCAGGGCGACGTTCCATGGGACATCCATGATGAGATGCGAGCTGTTTGCCCAGAGGAGGGAAGTTTGGGCAGCTGGACAGTGTGTCCCGGAGGGCTCGGGGACCGGGCCTGCCGGCGACGCAGGCGGCTCGCCTGGCGTGGCCTCAGATCAGCTAAGATTCAGCGCAAAGCATCCTGGAGGCAGGTTCCAGGGGCTGCCCAGAGGGAGAACTTTTAGGCGGTGGCAGCTGGCTGGTGATGGGTGGGTGCCTGCGTTTCCTCCCTGCCCCTGGAGTCTGCAGAGGGGCTTCTTCTGTAGCGGGGGAGGGCCAGTGGCCCCTCAGGCTCTGGGTGGAGGCTGCCCTCAGCGGCCCCCGTGAGTCCCTGTCAGGGAAGAAGAGTCGGCAAGCACCTCTTTAAATCGGGACACAGAGCTGGCCCGGTGGGAGGGAAGCCAAGTTCACCCTGCCCCTCCTCTGTGCCCGCTGCCCGCCCTCCCCACCTTCCTGCCCTCTCTCAGTGCTGAGGTGGGTTTTCCTCCCTCGGCCCCTCTCCTGCTGCTGAATTATTGAGAGTGTGGTTTGCTTTATTGCTGTGCTGGAGGGCGGCACGGAGCCACTGAGCTGGGAATGTGTCCACAGTCCAGGAGGGTCCCTGCGGCCCTCAGGATCCCCCCCAGCCCCCTCGGCGGGGGAGCTGCTCCCAGCCAGGCCCTCTTCCTTCTCCTCCATCATCATTTATTCATAGCTGCTGGCGCTCCAACCAGAGGACACTATACCCTCTCCGCATCTCACGCCACCCGTCTGCGGGGCCGTGGATCGAATTGGCAGCAGATGTCACCACCTAGCTCGGGTGTAGGGCCACATCTCCATGCCGAGGCCCTGGGGTTGTCCCCATGCAGCAGAAAAACGGAAGGCCTCCAGGGCATGTGCACACGTGACCTGCAGGCTGGGGGTCTCGCGACGTGCGTGCCACATTGGTACACAGATGGGGGCGGGGTTGGTGTGTACATGGGGGTGTGTGTGCATGTGTATGCATGTGTACAGGGAGGGGCCTGTGCGTTGGTGCTTGCATCAGACACACGTGCAGCTGCGTGTCTGTGGGCCCCTACATGGCCATGTTCGTGCACCCAGGCGTCCATTTTTACACAGATGCCCTGAAGCTTAACTCGATGCAGGCCCTGCCTGTGAGACAAGGCCACCTGAGCCAGTCTTTCTAGAGAGGGCAATGGCGCGGCCACCCCAGAGCTTTGACAGTGTCCGAGGACATGCCACATATTTGCAGGAGCTGCTGGCGGCTCTGCCAGGTCCCGGGGGACAGAGTGAGGAGTGAGTCACAAAAACACTTAGAGGGACAGACGTTCCCACCCCCACTTCCCAGGATTGAAGCGTGAAGGTGACTCCCGGACCCCACGCCCTCCAGACCTGAGCCCACTGGCCAGCAGAGCCGCAGCCCCCCACGGTGACTGCTTCCTTGGCTCCATGAGCAGGCATCCCCCGCGCTTCCCATGAGGCAGCTCAGCCGCGCTCTGTGGACTTCAAACCCTCTCCAGCCCCCAGCCGACACTCACAGGCATCAGTGCACAGGCCCTTGCCTGGACACACATGCCCAGTGCTATGCTGGTGGCCGGGGCTACCACCGGCGTGGCCGAGCCCCCAACCTCCAGGAGTTGCCATCCGTCTGCGGCATATCTGATGGAAATGGCAAGGCCGTGGGGGCCGGCCGGGTTGGGAGGAAAAGGAGAATAGGCCGGCAGGACCGTCTCTGATGGGCACCGAGGTCCCTGTGTGTTGTCTGAGCCCTCAGTCTAGCTCCATGGGGTTCTCTGGACATACCTGGAGGACATGTGACCAAGTCCCAGACCTGAGCACTGTGTCCACGGGATGCGGCTGCCCGTTCATCTCAGCCAGGACCTGGAGCAGGACCCGCAGAACCCGGGTGGGCACGGGGTCTCTGCTTGCTCACTGTCCGTGCGACTCTGGCTTTGGAAACGTGCAGGGCGTCGGGGCCCTTCCTGAAGTCGCAGGGAGGCCGGGAGACCCGTCGCAGCTCCGATGTCTTGTTTCGGGGCCCCTCCTGCGGCGGTACAAGGGTACAGGGCCTTGCTTTGCCTCTCCTGTGGCCGCCGATCGCCTGACCAATCCCACCTGATCATGGAAACAGCCTAGGATCAGGGTGGCTGTTTCCACCCCAGCTGAGAAAGGAGGAGGCTGAGGCTTGGAGCAGGGACGTAAATGCAGGGTCGCGTTTACTGGCCCCTTGGCACCCCGGGGGGCCACGCAGGCCATGAGACCTGCTGGAACTCAGGCTGTGGTCCCCGGGGAATCGGGCTTGCCGAGCGCCTCCTTTGCCATCCTCCAACGTTTAGGGCTTGTGAGGACTTGTGGGAAGTGGCCACAGAGCATGCGACCGTGCGCACACAGCCTGGCCCTCTGCCCCTCCCCCACACCCCTCCGTCCCCGTGCCCACCAGCATCCTTGCCAGCCCCAGAGGCTCAAAGTCTGACTTCACTCCCTCTGTCCTGGCACCTTCTTTGAGCTCACCCGGCCAGGGAGCCCCGGCCTGGGCCTTGGAGGGGAGCCAGGGCACCCGGCCAGAGGCTCCCAGCCGCTGAAGCCCACGCCCGCCTTTCCCGTCCAGCCCTCCTCCTGGCTCAGCCAGGGCCCCTTGGGGCGGGGTGACGGGGCACAGACAGGGTGGCCCCAACTAAGGCCTCTGCCATGAGCCTTCCTGTGCCCCCGCCTGGCCCATGGCCGGCCTCAGTGCGGTGCAAAGGGCTGCCCGGGCCAACGGCCACCCTGCTGACGGGGGAAGCACTGAGCTCATCGCATGTGGTTCCCACCCCACCCCCACCGCCGCCCCGAGACACCGGCACACATGTCCCCCTTGGCCACCAGCCCATGCCGGAGGGTGACAGGATGCTCACCGCCTGCCGTCACTCTCCAGTGCGTACGACCCCCATCCCCATAGCCAACGTCTGGGCCTCAATTTCCCTCATCGGAATAAATCTCTAGAGCCTTAGAAAGAATGGTTTCCTCTCGCCCTTTCTAAGAGTGGGTGACAGGCTGGGTGGGCCTGGCATTCAGTGTGATGGGCCGAGTGGCCTCCTGCCTGGCACGGGGCCTGGGTCCCTAGCTGTCTTGCGGCCCGTGGGCAGCACTGCCGTGAGGCTAGTCCGCTGGGACGGCCGGCTTCCGACAGGGCTGAGCAGGAATCCAGGATGGCTGGTGGCCCGCAGGACATGTGTCCAGAGGCCTCACCCCAGCACCGCGGGGGTTAACGGCGGGGCGAGGACGGGGGCGGGTAGCCTGGGAAACACTGAGGCAGGAGAGATGGGGGACATAGACATGCCTCCCGGCACCCCCACCCACCGCTCCGCATCTGACCCGGCAGACGGCCGGACTTGGCGCTTCATCCCTGCCCGGCCAGGAGCCAACACTCACTCTTGGCGGCCCCTCCCAGACTGGGGGCTGGGGTCTCAGGCCGCTCTCCCGCTCTGTCCCTGCCGTTCCCACCCCCTGCGTCCCGAGGGCCCTTTCTCCTCTCAACTCTCTCTGATTTTCTGGCCTCAAGGGCTGCCCCACCTCCCCACCTGAGGTCCATTAGGCTGGGAGCCATTGCCTGCCCTGGGGCCCCCCACACCGTGGGAGCCTCTAAGCCCAGTATGGGGAGCACTGTGTGTCCTCGGATGAGAAGCTCGTCTCTGAGCAGAGAGCTGGGCAGGAGTATGAGGCCAGCGGTGCTGACCGGCTCCCCCGCAGATGGGTCAGCACCACCCCCACCCCTGCCCACCCCAGGTGCTGAGCAGCATCTGAGAAATAAACGGAGAGGAGAGTGTGGGAGCGAAGGCGCCGGGCCAGGAGGCGGGGAGGGAGAACGGATCGAGGTGCTTCTGAAGGCCTCGGCAAGTGCCAGTAAACTGAGCGCCTGCACCAGACTGGGACCGGAGCACCAACCTGTACCCCCGCCACTGCCCCCTCGGGTCTCCTCCCTGCCTGCCTCCTCACCTCCGAGCCCCGAGCCCAGGGAGCCGCAGTTCCAAAATGATGCTGTATTTTTGGGTATGTACCACGCGTGGAGAACCGAGCTGCTTTTCAGGCTCCGGGCAGATCTGGGCCCGAGAGTGTCCCTGGGGACCTCTCCCCAATCCGCACCAGTAGGGAGCTGTGGCAGGTCTGACCCAGACAGGAAGTGCTACCTGCCTGCACACCGTACTCCCCTCGGTGGCCTCTGTGGGGAGGGACCATGGGGGCGGGGGCGGGGGCAGGCACAGGCTCGGGAATGCCCTGCAGGGAGTGCGCCATGGCCCCCCTCCCACCACTACCCTGCCCGCCATGGGAGGGACCTTCCGCAGAGCCCCTTGGCAGCCGGCTGCCAGAAGTGCACGCTTCAGGTGGCTCTCTTCTGGACTGCACCCCAACCCCCACACCTTATCTGTTCCCTTCCTCCCTCCCCTCCCAGATCCCAGGAAGAATAATGGGGAACAAAACGTGGGCCCCGAGGCAACACCCCCAGGGCTTTGAGCCGAGAAACACAGGAAGCCGAGGGGCTCTGGGGGGAGGAAGAGCTCCCAGCCCAGCAGATCCTTCTGCCCCAGCCCCTGCGCCTCCCGGCAGGGAAGTAAATGCCGAGGGAGGCGAGGGGAGGCTTGCTCCCAGGGGAAGGCCGAGGCAGGAAGGGCCCCGCTGGGGGAGCGGAGAAACTGCCTTTCCAGCGAAGACAGGCTGAACTGGGCGAGTGAAAGGCTGGGCGGGTGCGGGCCTGCCCCCTGACCGTCCGCCTCCCGCTTCCCGTGGCCGTCGTTCAGATTCTGTGTGAATTCCGTGCTCTCCTCCTAGGGCAGAACTTGCCCTGCGCCCGGCGCAGCCCAGCGGCCCCGGCCAGGCACCTGCGGACCCTGGGCTTCCGGAGGAAGAGGCGCTTCTTTCTCCCAGACTCCGCATGGTCGGCCCCCGCAGCCGCCTCGCCCTCCAGGGCCAGGGCCAGTCCCCACCTCTGGGTTGAGGGTCCCGCTGGGAGGGGTGGACCCCAGAGTCAGCGCCTGTGGGGTTCCTCCTGGGCCGTGGGCCAGGCAGGGAGTCAGCAGGAGAAGCCGAGGTGGCCACCCACGCCGGGAGTCAGGAGGCTGTCGTCGCAAAGTCCTTCCTCTTCCTCAGGGACACGGTCCCTGAGACCACAGGCAGAACAGAAGGGATTCCTCTCTGCATCTTAACTCTGGCCGCACCAGGCTGGCGGTCGAGAGCTGATCCCTGGTCCCTCCTGTGACCTGAGCGTCCCCGCAGGCCCTGACGGGGCTTCTCTTTGGTCTGGGCCTAGTAACCAGGAGGAGATGCTCCCAGGGGGCTGGGGTGAGGGGCAGGGCAGAGGCTGGTCCTCCTGGTACTCTGTCCGCTCCTCATAGGGTGACCTCTAGGGGCTTGCCTCCTGCACCCCTCCCCCCACCAGGGCTGTCTGTCCTTGCCACCCCAGCCAGGCCCTGGGGGACGTGCCAGGAACGCTCCCCTGCTGGCCCTTCGGGGCTGTTTTAGGGGAGGGGACCTGATGGGACTCTCTCCATCCCATCATCCCAGGCAGCCCCGCTTCCAAGTGGGGCTGCAACAGGCCGACCCCTGCTCTCCCAGGTCTCTTTCCCTGAGCAACGGAGCCCACCCCCATCTGGGAGAGGGCGCCTGAAATGCCAGCCCCACCTGCTGTCACTTGCTGTCCACACGTGCCCCACGCTCAGCGTGTCGAAAACTCATTTCCCTTCTGACCGGCTCTCCCTTCTCTGTCCCACGGGTTCCCCAGATGACCCATCCGCCCATTCGAATTCTCAGAGTCGTCCCCCGCTCCTGCCGACCCCACTCCCAGCGCACAGCAACCCTCTCCCCGCTCCCGCAGGCCCAGCCCCAGCACCGCCTTAGCCTGCAGTGCAGAGTTTGCCAAGACCTGGCCTGCTTAGCCCCAACCTCGCCCCTGCAGCCTCTTTCTATCCCAGGTGCCCTGTGGTCCAGCCGGGCTGAGCTGGTCCTGAGTTAGCCCTCACGTCTGCCCGGCTCCCCTCCCCCAGGCCTGTTCTTCCTAAAACATTCCCCCCCACACCCACTCCACGTCCCCCAGCTGGCTCCTGCCCTTCCTTCAGGGTGAGCCTGCGGGCAGGAAGATGGGGTGGGGGGGGAGTTGCCACATGTGAGGAAGAGGCAGCTTAGATGTCACCACCTCCAGGAAGCCGTCCCTGACCACCCCCACAGTGGGAAGTCGTTCCCTCCTCTGCATCTCCTTGCCCTTGTCTAAGGGGCCCGTCGTTACTCATTTACTCTGCCATCTCTCTTCTGCCGGCGGCCCCCTCCAGGGCCCTGACTGGGTCTCGTGCAGCTCCTGTTTCTGGTGCCCACACCGTGACTGCCACATCCTCGCGGCTCCAGGAACTTTGGGTGCTGGAATGTATGAATGAGTGTGTTCCAAGAGGCAGGGCGGGGCCTGGTCAGGTCAGGGGGTGTCCTCTGATGCAGGAGCTCTGTAGGGCTCCCCACTCCATCCGATCGTCCTTCCCCCCCACGCCCCATGGCCACACATCTTCCCATGCCCTGGACACAACTTTGCAAGGGGGCGTTGGACATGCCGTTGCTTCCATTTCAAAGCTGAGAGCGTTGTGGCCCACAGTCCCCGCCGTCCTCATTGTGAAGGGGATGGGAGGAGCTGAGGCTGAGGGGCTGGGCCACCGCGCAGCCTAGGGTACGTGCTCCCTGCTGTGTCTCCCCCCCACCTCTGCCCAGTCCTCGTTGGAGGTCCAACCCTGGGCTTCTGGGGGGGCCATGTGATCTTACTGAGCGACTCCCTGCCCCTCCACCCTCCCTTAAGCTTGACCCCCCGACAGGGGACTCCATGTGGGCAGGACATAGGTCTGTCCTAGCTTTGCCCTGGAAGCGGAGGAGCTTGGCAAATGCTTGTGGGATGGATGGAGGAAGGAAGGAAGGAAAGAAGGAAGGAAGGAAGGAAGGAAGGAAGTTAGTTCACTATTGGTCGTTGGTGGTGACACGTGCCTGGACCAACCGTGTGTCTGAGTGTGAACAGGGTACTTTCTGGAACCCCCTCCTGCAGAGGCCATGGGCACAGGGCCAGAGGGGCAGTGTGTCTCCAAGTTGACGGGGCTGCAGCTCAGACCAGAGGACCCCCTGGCCTCTCACCCCGGGCCCAGCACTGCTGGGCTCCACTCAGGGGTGCACTGGGCACTCACGGGCGAGGCCAGAGCCCTGGAGCTCAGTGGGTGGGAGATGCCCAGGGGCAAGTGCCTCCTTCCCATTTTCCAGGGAACCGGACATCAGGGAAATGGGGAAATGAGTTCCCCAACAGCCCGAGGGGCCAGACCGATGGCGCAGGGACAGAGAGCCGTGACCCGGGTGTGTGAGCACTCGGAGGGGGTGGTTCGGCCTTCACTCCTGCACACAGGGAAGAACAGGGACCAGGAACGGGGCTCATGTCACCGTGCCCCTCGGCCTAGGCCAGTGGGGGGCTTCACAATCGACTGTCCACAGACAGAGCTGCCAAAGCAAGCCGTCTCCAAATTAGCAGCAATTGCTGGAGAAATAAAGAGCAAACAGGGCTGAACGAGGTTTTCTATAAATATTATGTTTTGAGAAGTTTGCCCTGGGGTAATTGAAGCTGTTTAAACTGAAGCTAATATCCTGTCTGTGCATGAAAACGGCTTATAATGAGGATTTAGGGTCTTCCTTCCCTAAGGCCTGGGGTCTGGGGTCCCAGGTCCGCAGCCTCCTGTCTCCTGGGCTCTCCGCGCGGGCACCCCCAGGAGTCTGGAGGCCAAGCTCGCCTACCTCGGGCCTCCCACCCACATGCTCTCCCCTGGCTGACCCTGGGCCTGCCCCCCTCACACTCGGGCCTCCAAGACAACGCCCGCTTTTATTAACAGTCATTAGGCAAAATGTTCGTTCCCACCAGCGAGAAAGGGGCAGCCGTGTTCACGTGGCGAGCAACAATGCTGCAAGAGATGGCCCCACGCGTGGCCCAAGAGGCAATGGTGCTAGCGCCCTGAAACCCGCTGTTTGAAAGCCCCGGTGAGGAGCTCAGAAGGGGAGCAGCTCGCACTCTCTGGGAAGCATTTCAGCACCCCCCGCCCCCACCTCCCGATCGCAGTTGTTGGGTCACCTACTGTGTGCCAGGCTGAGGGGCTGGGCTGCCCAGGGTCCCTCCAGCAGGTGCAGGCGCCGCTCTCAGAAACAGAAATGGTCGGGTGCTAGGCACTGTCATAGCTTCCTCGCCGTCCACAGGTCCCAGCCCCGGGCAGTGCCCTGCGCAAAGTGAAGAGGGGGAGGTGAGGGGACAGGAGGACACGCCCACTCGTGTGCAGGGCGTGGCCAGTTACAGAGCCACGCTGTGTCTCCCGCAGCCCTTTGGTCCTTGGAGTACAAATGTCGCTGACGTCAGGTCCTTGGAGCAGAGATGGGGGGGGCGTCTTAACTCAGCCCACCAACCCCTGCTGGCTGTCTCAGGTCACCAGACCTGTACAGGCTCTGGTGGGAGGGGTTGGCGGTCCCTTGGAAGGCTCAGAGTGTCCACAGTGGGGAGACTGGCTCTCCCAAAACAGCGGCAACACCTCTGAGTGGGCTGACCCCAACCCCGGGGGCGCCTGGGGGCCACAGGGCCCTGAGGGGGCCGGGCCTTTGGCCTCCACCGTGCTTTCCTCCCTCCCAGGTTGGCAATCACTGGGCACGGGGCCCTGGCAGCAGGTAATGAATTGACGGTTGACTCTGCTCGGGAGAAGGGCTGTTGGAGGGAGACGAGGACGCGGGTGGCTAAGTCCGGTGGCATCAGAGCAAGGAAGGGGCTGTGCCCACCGCTCTCAGCCTCCCTGCGAGAATGCCCGGCAGGGAAGGTGCGCCGCCAGCTCCCACGCCCTCAGCCGCTCACGAGAGAAACGGGGACTGTCATCCCTTCTCGTTAGCGTCAACACGTTCCTTGAGAGATCGTCGCTGAGGTGACATTTGCGTCCAGGTCCCAGGAAAGTGGCAGGGAACCTGGGGGAGGGGAAACCCCTGTTCCGAGCTTGTCATAGTCTCACCTGTCACAGCACCCCCCACGCCTAAATGACTCAGAACTTGGGGACAACTGGGGACATTTGTGATTCCAAAAGAGCAGAGTGAGCAATGTGACCAAGGCTCTGGGGGGCTGGGAAGGAGGAGGGGTTCAGGGCTTCCTCGGGAACGAAGCAGGTGGCTGGGAATCTCATCTGGGGAGCCAGCAAAGACCCGGGGGAGAGCGGGCAGGCGCGGAAGGCGTCCTAGAAGGCAGGGGCTGGCCGACCTCATCAGCGGGACGACAGGGGCAGGGGCCCTAGCGAAGTGGCGCGGAAGCCCGGCTACAGCAGAGCCGGGAGGAGCCCCTGGGTGGGTGTGGGGGTACGTGGGGGGCAGCCAGGGCTCCCTCGGACCGAACGCTTAGAAGAGGGTGACGAGAACCCCAAGGCGGGCGAGGGCTGCGGTGGCCGAGGGGTCCAGCGCCCCGTAAGTCCCCCTGCTGAGTGGAGAACAGAGAGCTAGCCCTTCACCCAGGGGCCATTTCCTGCCATCCCTGGCATGGTGGTTGAGGGTCCTGCGTTGGGGCTGTGCCCTCTGGGGTTTATCAGTTCCCGAGATGCAGCAGGACTCCAGAAGCGAAGGATACCGGCTGGTGGTCTCCGAAGGCCCCGGGGGATCAGAACCTGAGAGGCCTGGCTGGGGAGCTCCTGGTCCCGCATCCCTGTGCCCCTCTGTGAGCCTGGTACAGCCTGAGCGCCCCACCCAGGTGCTGGTGTGGGAAGGAGTGGACGTCAGAGTTTAACCGACCGCCAGGCAAGGCGCTGGGGCAGTTCAAGGAGAGTTGGCTGTCTGAGCCGCCCCCGTTCCGGTGAAGGCGTTTGAGACGTCCTGCCCAGGGGGCGAGAAGGAATGTTGGGAATGCGGGTTTGGAACTGGAGACCAGTCAGGGATCAACCCTCCCAGAGGTGTCCACCCAGCCCCACGCCGGGGGCCTGGCTCTGGGGCCCTACCGCTGGGCGGTGGGCCGGGCCAACCTGTCCCCGTGACCCCTACCACCGGGGCTGCAGGCCAGTGTTCACCTGGAACGGATCCCATCTGCTCAGCGAAACCAGGGTTCAGCTAATTGTGACTTTAAAACTTAATTATGGAAAGAAGTTGGGATTAAGGACCCTTGCATTTATCTTCCTCTGGCTGAGCCTTGTCAGCGGCTGGGATGTGGGGCATGCTGCCGTCCGCCCGGAGGGTGCGGGAGATGCGGCCCGGCGGTCGGCCAGTCAGGGCTGGCAGCGGGGGCCGCCCTGTGCTGAGAGGAGCATCTTGATTCGGCCCTGCCCCCCACCCCCGCCCCAGCTGAAGCCACGGCCCCCTGCAAGGAAACAGCGTGCCCCCATTTCTCATTTCCCTCGCCTACCAGGAAACCTGTGTTTCCGGAGCCACTTCCTTCCAGTCCCACCGTCTGCTCCCGGAGAAGGGCGGGGTGACCTCCCAAAATAGGCGCTCTGACGGCGTCCAGAAAGCCAAGCGGCACGCTCCGTCCCCGCACACCCCGGGCTGGGCTCACGCATCACCTCCCAGACCCCCTCTTCCCGAAGGGCACCCTGGCAGAATGCAAGGAGCGCCATCCTGGTCCTTCGACTCCGTAATTCCACTCCTGGGACCGTATCCTCGGGAAATAATTCAAAAGAAGAAAAAAAGCTTGAAGTACGAGGATATTTATAGCAGCAGAAACAGCCCCACTGGCTAGATCCTACCTGTCCGGCAGGCAGGTAATGGCTAAGTGAATTATGCGGCAGCCACTCGATGGGACATTACCCAGCCTTTAAACCTGAAGGGTAGGAGAACGAGATACAGGGAAGGTGTCTTTGAAATGTCATTAGGAGGAAAGGTAGGACACCTGATTACAAGGTGAACACTACAGTGACATGAAGATCGGATGAGGCCACAGAGAAAAGTCTCCTTCCACGGTCCCAGCCCCAGGTGTCTTGGGGGTCATCGCAGCCAGGGGCAGCCACGCGGGGCCACGCTGTCCGTGGCGGGGTTCACAAAGCGCCGTCACGCACACGTGGAAGTGCCGTCCTTCTCTGGCCCACGGGAGCCCCGCCCACTGTGAGTCTGGCTGTGTGTCCACAGCCGCTTTCCTTTTATTCATTTTACTGAGCGAATACTACACGCAGACACTGGTGCTGGGCACTGGGAATACGAACGAGACCCACACATGTGCAAGCAGGTGCAGTGCGCATACCCAGAGGGACGGCGCCCACCCGCCCCGGGGTAGAGGCGCGGCCCACAGCGGCCCTGCGACAGGGATGCCGGAGCACCGCAGGGGCCTCGACGTGGGCGGGGGGCCCGGTGGGAGAACGGGCCTGTGTGGGAGAGGGCAGCCCGGCCGAGGCACGAGTGATGCCTCGCCTGGTGGGCAGGGTAGGAGCGAGGTCAAAGGGGACCTGGGCAACCCCGAGCGTGGTGACACGACCTGGTACGGCCCTCGCACAGGCACCGGGAAGAGGCATCCGCCGGCTGGGAGTAGCCTTGGGGCTACTCAACTCTGCTTGCCTGGGACCGATGCTCCGTGAGCAGGCCAACAGCTGACTGCGTTTTCAGAGATGCCACACGGAGGAACCAGCTGGAAGCTGGAAATTGTCCAAAGACAGGAGGCCAGCCGTTGGATGGGGACCGCCCCCGGGGTCCCCCATTCCTGACGCCAGGGAGTGTGGGAGCCTCTCTTGCTTGCAGGCGTCAGGACCTCGGGCCGCTGGCTGGGATGGCCTTGGCTGACGTGGACGTGATGCGGATGGCCAGGCCAGCAGAAAGGACCTGAGTCCCAGCTGGAAGGCCGTGCCTGCCGGGCAGTGTCTCGGCTCCGCTGTGTCCACTTGACCATGGCTGCCCCAGCGGACTTTAGAGGGAGCGACTCGGCAGTGACTGAGTGAGGCTTCCCCTGGAGCTGCAGGAGGAGAAGGGGCGAGAACGGGGAGGGGCCCGCGAGCCGGCCAGAGCCAGACGCCTGCCTCCTGAGACAGCCCCCAGCTCAGAGCCCACCTTTTTTTAAAAGAAAGAAGCAAGACATTGATTAATTGTGAAACTACATAAATAATCGTCTCCTCAATGCAGGGCAAGGCGGGCTAGGTTTGAAGGAGCTAGAGATGAATAGAAGAGAGGGAGCAGGTGACAGAAAGAGAGCCCACACGCGGGGCCCTGGGGCACCCCGGTGCCCACCTGAATCTCCAGCTGGCCCCGGAGAAAGCTCCATGAAGACAGATGCCCTGCAGAGGGCAGCCCTGAGACCGGGCAGCTGTGCCCCCAGAAGGGCGGTGCCTGGCTCGGACCTGGGGACAGGAAAGGGGAAAGGGACCCAGGCGCAGCCACGAGAAGAGGATTTCTCCCAGACTGTCCTGCTCCTGGCTGGTGTCCCCCCAAAGCCTAGGGCCCTTTGCCCTGTGGGCTGAGCCCACGACCTGTGGACCCAGAGTCCCAGCTCTAGGCTGGTCACAGGCAGTGACCGGGAAGCTTCCTGGATGAGCTTGCGAGAGACCCTGGCTCCTTGCGGGGAGCAGTCATGCCTCCCTAGAGGCGAGTGTTGATAGGGGGAACCCCGAGTCTGGCCTCAGGCCCTCAGGCCCTTGGGTGATCTTGGGGCACGGGGGTCTCAGGCCCAGCGACACGGGAAAGAACCACGCTGTCCCTGATAATGACCTGCCCCTCCTTCAGTCCACTAGAGCCATTCGATCACAGGTGATCGTTTCTTCATACCGGGCTCCTTTCTCTAAATTAAAAAAAACAAACAAAAAACTGCTAATTAGAATATTAAAAAGTACTTTCAACGCAATAAATATTTAAAATAATTAATACTCCGGTTCGATTCCCAGTCAGGGCGCAGGCCCGGGCTGCGGGCCAAGTCCCCGGTGAGGGGGGTGCTCAGGAGGCAGCCACACGTGGATGCTGCTCTCCCTGTCCTTCTCCCTCCCTTCCTCTGCCCCTAAAAATAAATTGTGTCTTTAAAAAATATATTTAAAAATATAAATAAATAAAATAATTACTACTATTAGAGAGAAGGGAGAAGGGAAAAGTCATGTGGCTCTTTTTTCTTGGGATAAGAAACTCTGGATTTTAAATCTCGGCCGCCTTAGTCTAGATTTCCGCCCCCCCCCCACCTAAAGCAGAGCTCGAGACAAGGGCCCGTGTGCCGGGCGTTATCCTGGGACGCGGTCTGAAGGGGAGGCCCAGAGGGAAGGCAGGCCCGTCCACGGCGCACTCCTGAGTCGATGAGTGTGGGGCGACCGGGTGTTCCCTCCGCGAGCACCTCTCCAAGGAACCTGCAGGCCTCACGCTGTCCACGGAGGGATGGTGGAAGGGGGTCTTACCCACCCCCCGGCCCACGGGGGGGGCTGCACCGCAACGTGCTCACGTGCAGGAACCTCTAGGGTTGCCCCTGCCCTGCTTCCCGTGGGTGGTAGCCCGGGGGACGCAGAGCCACGTGGTTTGGCGGAGACGCAGGGCGGCCTGGTTGCACCTGCGGGCACCTGGCTGCAAAGGCCGGGGAGGAGGGAGAGCAGAGAGGTGGCCAGGCCCACCCTTGAATGGCCGTGCTGCACCCAGTCCCCCGCAGGGCCTTCAAGGCGGCGGCGGGCCTCCACCGCCCTCGGGGGTCAGCGCTGGGTCTCGCGTGCAGCCGAGCCCGAGACCCCGCCCCGCCTCCTTCCCCACCGCCACCCGCCTTGCGCACCGTTAGAGGGTGAGCGCGCTGCCTCTGAGCCTGCTCTTGCTCCGGGACCTACTCGCTACTGGTGGCCTGGGGAGACACTGGGACAGAGCCGTCTTCCCAAGGTTGAAATATGCTGTGTCCCCTCTCCAAAGAGGCCACCAGCTCTTCTACCCCCTTCTCGGTGGAAGGAGCGCGGGGTGCAGCACCTGGCCTTGACAGAGGCTTCAAAGTGGGGCTCCGGATGCCCCGGACTCTGAGCGCTTTGTGGGCGTGACCGGCGGGCTTCTTCCTCGGGCTCTTCTCTCAGCCCAACACGCACGTCCCGAGGGTCAGTTGGCGTGCTCTCCTCTCCCTGCCCGCCAGGCCCACTGGCCACCGTCCACTCTGCGTCGTGCCTGCGCTTAGCGTTCTCTGCAAGATGGAAAGGACTGTAGACCCTACAGGCCATCACGTTAAGGGGCAGGTGAACAAGTGGTGACAAATACGTGTCTCCGTCCTTCTCGTGTGAAGGCAAAGAGCTTGCAACCTTCTTTACCGATAGGGGTTGGGGAGAGTACCTTTTCCCCATGGCCCTGCAGGCACCAGTAAGAGAGGCGGTGTGGGTCAGCTCCGGGATGGACGTACCCCAGTTAGCATTAAGTTCACGGTAGCCTGCCCTCATCCACCGGGATTCGTCTGGTCCTCACAGGTTAATCGAACAGGCATTCAGCAGGAACCCCCACCCCACCTTCCTTCCCGTCTTGACGGTGGGTCTTATCTCTGCCGTTTTCCTCGGTTACTGTCTTTCCTGATCGCTGTCTTGGTGGAGCTGTAACCGTTTCCCGGCCCTTCCCAGCCATGGAGCCGACCCGAGGGCGACACCCGCAGATACTGAGCGCACTCATCCATGTTGCATCCTCAGATGCGAGAGGACAAACCACAGGGTGTCTGTCTGTGAGCCCGCTGGACCCGCCGTAAGCTGGACCTGGGTCAGGACGTCACGCATCTCTGACTTTCCGTGAACTCCCCTCTCTGGGTCTCCATGGTGTGTCAGCTTCAGTAGTACTCATGTCAGCCCCGTGCACGTGCCCGGCAGCCTTCGAGGCCCGCAGGCACAGGGCTCTCTCGCAGACGTCCACAGGTCCCTGTGGCGCAGGAGTTGGGGGTCTCCCTGCAGTCAGTGGCCTCTGGTCTGAGCACAGCCTTAGACCCAGACCTGAGGCCGTGTGACCGCGAGGTGCTCAGGCTTCCCTTGTGGTGGCTGAGGACAGCCTGCTGCTCTCGGGCTCTTGACTGCTTTCTGGTTCTACAAGCCAGGCAGCGCCCTCGTTGGCGACTCATCTGTCTCGTCCTTGGCAGCGCCATGGCCTTCGAACTTCCCCTGCGTGTCGTGCATTGGGGGTGGCTCAGTGGGCTCCACGGGGGTCCCCACAGCCACAACGGCCAAGCCCCCGGTGGACAGGGAGCGATGTGCCGTGTGCCAGGGAGGTGGTGAAGGTGGAGGGGAAGGCAGGTGGCAGGGGAGCAGGAGGGTGACTGAGGCCCGGGCTGCCACTGGGGGGTCTGCAGCAGGGCCCTGCCAGGGGCTCCGGTCCCATGCAGGGCACTGGAGCAGCACCGACAGCCACGGGACAGGGGGTGCGTGCCTCCCCTGAGTTGCTGGGGGAAGCTTGAACGCTGTAAGCTCCGCCCTGGGGTGTGGGATCTGCAGTCCTTGCGCATGAAGGGGGCACCCTGGACACAGCCCCAGAGTTCTCCTAGGGCTGTATCTCCTTCCAATGGTGGCTCCAGTCCCTGGCTTCTCCTGTTTGCTGGGACAAGCCTTCTGCGTAGACTGCCCTGCAGGAAGGAGCACAGGGAGTCTCAGACCCACCCCAGGGCCTGTGCCCTTCCCACCGCAGAGCCCTGTCCCGCCCCACCCCCGCGCCGGAGGCACCTTGGTAGCGTCTCCCGAGCACCCAGGGGACCTTGGGCACGCTCCCCATGATGATGGCTCATGTTGCAGAGACGTGTGTCATCACCTGGAGGTGACAGCCCTGAGTGAAGAGGCGGGAGTGAGATGGGACAGCCGCTGCTAAGGAGGTGGCATCAGTGGGGAACCAAGGGCTCACTCTCTCCCTGCTGCAGGGAGAGAGCTTCAAAGTTGAAGCAACTTTTAGGGGAGTTTGCCCTCATCTGCCCCGGGCTCTTGGTGAGTCTCCCCAGCCCCCAGGGCAGACTGGGAAGTGCGGGGGAGCAGACTCGCAAGTGGCAGAGAGATGAGCACAGCCCTGGGGGGCGGGGTTCCACCTCCAACATCTCCAAGGGCAGGAGGGGCTGATATTGTAAAAACCGTGTTGGACTTGCTGAAGCATTTTACACGTTCTAGGAGAGAGAGAGAGAGAAACAGAGAAACGATTGAAATCTCGCGAGAGGATGGACAGAAAGAAGCCCCAGGGCCCCCAGCTGAGAGAGGTGCCCTCCCTGGCGCCAGGCAGGTTCAGCACCAGGGACAGCAGCTCGGGGGCACTGCCAAGCCGCTGTGCTCACGGTAGGAAGCTAGGTTTTCTATCTCGCAGCCCAGTTTGGCCAGTCACTGGTGTTGCGGGAAGCAAGAGAAGTGAAATATCCTGATTTCCCTCTTCCCACCTCTCCGACTTCATATGCGCCCCCCCACGCCCTCTTTCAGCGTATCCAGAATCCGTCTCTGAGCCCCATAACTTTGGAGCCAAGAAGGGCGGGTCGACCAGACCTGGGTCCCAGCAGAGAGAGCACCTGGTGGGAGGAAAGGGCCCCCGGTGAGACAGCTGAACTGGGTCAGGACGGTTTCCCACATCGCTGTTTGTTTTTGTGTCGTGGGAAGAGAAGGGGACATTGAAAAACAACACGGAGGGGCGAGGAGGCCGCTCAGGGAGGACGGAGTGTGTGGGAACGGATACGGGAAGAGCTGAGGACAGTGAGGCAGTGGGGGTGGGGCTGGCGCAGCTGCCGCCTTCCAGAGACACCACGGACCACGGCTTTCTTTGGCCTTGGCCTCCCCAGCGGCCTGAGGTAGGGACCTCGGGACTTGCCTCTGCATCAGCCGGGGGCTCAGAGCCACCCCTCAGGCCAGTCCGGGGTTTCATCCCCTCCCCAGCAAAGGCTGGCTCTCTGCGCGGCACTGCCTTTTGGTTTTTATTATTGACTCGATGTGTGGGTTTCCGCCAGCCCAGCAAAGCTTTCTTGGCTCCGACGACTCCCCACGGACAAGCTCCGTGAACCCCTGCAGCCCGGCTGGCCCAGGCAGCCCTCCCGCGGGCCCCTCTCTGGGTGCAGCCGGGAGCCTGAGCCTGTGGAGCGGCAGGGCCCTGCCCCCCACCGCCGCCCCCGGTGCACCGCCGCCCCTCTCCGCCTGTGCTGAAGCAGCCCCCATCTTGTGGTCCTGTCTGAGGGGATTGCTTCCTCTTGGTCTTATATTTGCTCTTAGATTAGGGGGCAACGTGAGGGGCACGGCTGGCCCCCCAATATCTGCCAGTTGATGACAGGGCTTCGACTGTTCCTGAAACCTGATCGCTGGCCCTCTGGGATTATCTATTGCAAAGAACACATAGCCCGTGGGCTTGTCACCTCCAAGGACTCCAGTGGCCCTCTGGACTCCCAAGAGACTGGCAGCTTGGGCACAAGCTGCAGAGCCACCTCGTTTGCATTGGCACCTGTGCTCCGGCCACTTGCCATCTCTCTGGGCCTCGGCACTAGTTGGGGCGGCGGGCGTGTGTGTGTGGGGGGGGGTCCTTTTCTCTTCGTTTTACAGAGAAGAATCTGAGACATGGAAATCCTGGGAGAGATCTGCCCAATAGAACCGTCTGCCCCTGGAGGCACGTCCCCTCTGCCTCCCGCCCAGTGGCCGTCACCGAGCGCCTGGAATGTGGGACAGAGGAACTGGAGTTTCACTTTTATTTAATGCTAATCGGAGCTTTAGGGGCTGGCTTAGGAGCATCTAATTACTTTCAGAACCGGAACCAAACCAGGCTGTTCTAGGTCACCTGTTCCTGCCATAGAGGTCACTGGCATCTGTCAATCCACTGCTGGGTTCAGCCACTCCAGATGGCTGGCCCTCTCCTCTTCCCGGGCTCTCCCTGGGCTGACTGCCCTCCCTGGATAGAACCCCGAGGTCGCAGCTCTGTGTGGTAGCTGCGCGCCCAGGAGGAGGGGCACGTGATACGCTCCCTGCCCTGATTCTGAATGCTGCCCTTGCTGGGGGAGGATGGAGAATAATGAGACCAAGAGAACAGTGGGACAGGTGTGGGGCCACCGGGGGGGCATGGCCGGCCCCCAGAGCGGCCCGTGCTTGGCTGGCACAGCAGCCACTAGTGTTTCTTTTCTGAGCCCCTTGTCGTCTTGCCTCTGCCTTCAGAGAAGCTAGGGTGGGCCGCGGTTACCCTGTTAGCATAGTGGCGCCCCGCGTGGTGCCTGTTCCCGGGGACGGCCCCGCCGGCCCGCTGTCTCCCTGAAACCAGCTGTCACTTAACGCCTCACAGTGCAGCTGCGGGTGATTTTCAGCTTTGTGCCCTCAGTGTCTTTGCGGGAGGGGGTTCGTGTCTCATCGCCGGAAATACAGAGCGCTGGGCTTCGGAAAGCCCAGAGGCCTGGGCGGGCTTTGGCATCCCTGCAAACCATAGCAGAGTGGCCAGGGGCCTGAACAGTGGGGCCCAGAGGGGCCTCTTAGCTTCTGTCTCCTTCGCTGTCCCTGTCTGTGTCACTGGGTCATGAGAGGGATACAGGGTGTCATAGGCAAATGGGTGTCAGGAGCTGGCGTGTGGGACACGGGTGCCAGTGACTCACTGTGGCCCTAGCATGGAGGCCCTGGAGAGCTGGAAGGACCTCCTGAGTCACCCCCGACCCGCACCTGCACTAAAGTCCCACCCCACGTGGGTAGAGAGGGGACAGGTCATGGGCCAGCTCACAGGGCTCTCAGGAAGCACAGTCACTTGGAGGGTTCACCTTCTGGCCGGGTCCCATGTAGAGAATGACCGAGCGTCCCACCCACAGCCCTTGTGGGATGACAGCCGCCCCCACACCCTCCTGACACAGCACGAGGCCCTGAGGTGGCAGGATCGCTTGGCACGCTGAGGAAATTAGACCCATGACAGTTGCGCACCCACGTCACCTTGGTTGCCTAGTGTATGGGCAGGACCCACCCTCCACCCGGAGATGCCTGTGTGGGGTGGGGGAGTGCAGAAGAGACAGGATGCAGAGAGATGGGTTTGCTGTGTCCTCTCCTTCCCCCCCTGCCCTACAGCGGGAAACAGGGTGGCTGTAAAGAGGGGTGTCTAATTCGACACAGCCCCCAAAGCTCACAATTCTAAAGGAAAGACGGGTTCCCCCCGCCCCATCCCCAGCTGCATGGAAGATATGTCTGTTGAAAGAAATATCTTGTTTCCTGGTTTGCCCTGGGGATGAGAGTGCTTGAAATAGAAATAGAACCAGTGGAGGAAGGAATAGAAAATGATGGGGAGACTCACACACAGACAGACAGACATGGGGGAGGGACCCAGAGAACAAAATGTGGACACCCCTAAGGGAGGGATGCCGGGGGGGTGCACACCACTGCTCCCGCCTCCCCGGACAGCAGACGCGGCTCATCGGAGCCAGCCCGACCCCCAGACCCCCACTAAGCCCACCCATGCGCAGCCACCCACATAGGCAGAGCCTTGAAGCAGAAATGCAGGCGTTCTCTGTTGCCCTCCTGGGTGACATGATCAAGAAGGAGCCCCAGCACCCACGGCTTCGTTTTCAGAGGGTGTCCGCCCACCCCCAGGAGCGACCTGTGGCCGGTGGTCCCAGCATCCTTGAAGGGCACACCGTGCCCCTCACCACTCACTCGCGCGAGGTCTGAGAACGCGGACGAGTCAGGGCGCAGGCCAGGAGAGCAGTAATTAGCGAGGTAACTCCAATGCACGAATAGGCAGCGTGCCTTTCAAATTCCAGCAAGAATTATCTGTGGACTCTCCGCACCTCCTAAATGATCGGGGGGGACGTTCCACTCCATTTGCATAGATAATTGAGAGTTAACGGTACTTGCTGTACCGAGGCCTGGGAGCGCGGGGCAAATCGGTCGGTCCCGGCGGAGGGAGAGGAAGCCACCCTGGCTGCCTTGTTTGGCCACTGCAGAGAGAAGGGACCTAACAAAGCCGGCATTTGGAGGCACTCTGTAGATATTTGTTGAATTAATTAACGTGATTTATTGAGCACCTGCTGTATGCCAGCTTCTCTGTATCCAGGACATCGGAACCCCCGCAACCTCTGAGGGGGGCGGTGCTGTCCTGCCCCGGCCGATGCAGAGAGAGAAGCTGGCGGCGTGGAACCGCTTACTCGGACTCACACGGACGGTCGGAGCAGGAGCAGGCTTGCCTCTCGGCTGGGGTGACCGGAAGCGTGCGTAGGCACCACTTCCTGCTCTGGAGGGTTCTGGAAATGACGACGTGCGTGTGGCAGAAGGCAGAAGGCGTGGGGCTACAGCCCTCTGATAAGCTCAGCCCTGCTTCTCTGCCTCCCGTCGAGCGGGGCGAGGTCTCGGGCCACGGGCCCTGGCTCCCGTTTCCACCCTGGGGCCTCCTCTGCTTCTCCCTCCGATGGGATGGGAAGGATGGCCCGCGTGCCTTCAGAGGGGCTGGGTGCCCGAGCCCCGGTCTGTCCACGGCACCGCAAGGATGACGGTAGTTGTAGCCGTGCCCCGGATCCCTGGAACGGAACCTCCGAGGCCTCTCACCCTGCACCGGGGGCGAAAATCAATAACTCACCCGGGAGCCAAATGCAAACCAGCTGAACATCAGGGAGCTGGCCGCTGGGCCGCTCTCTCCTGGGCAGGTCAAGAGGCAGAAGGGCCGGGCACGGGCCGAGCCCAGAGCTGGGCGCAGCTCAGAGCACTGGTGGCCCTGTCCTGCTCCGGGCGGGAGAGGACAGCAAGGAGGAAAGCCGACCCGCCGCCCAGCCCCGCCGCGCTTGCGCAGCAGTGCCGGAGGGCCGTGGCGACGAGCCCCAGTCCCAGACTCGGGACAGAGCAAGCAGACGCAGCACCGCACGTCTGTCACTGGGAGATCAGTGTGAGCTTCCTGCCAGCACACAGACTTGTGTCCTCTGGACCCCACCGTGAGAAGAGATTCAGCTGGCTGCGCCTTCTCTGTCCCCCTTCTCGAGAGGCCATCACGGGCCAGGCACTGTCACCAGCCGTGGCGACGACGGTGAGTGGATGGTGCCAAGTGTGAAGACTGTTCCTGGTCTGGAGTCCGGGCCGCACAGTGCAAGCTCCGTGCCCACCGTGTGCCCACACAGGGCCCCCCACGGCCACGCTGAAAGGGTGAAAAGGAACAGATGAGATGAATTTTAACGGCATACTGTGTTTAACCCAGTACATCCAAAACAAGAAAGTATTTTGCACTCTATTGCACCAAGCCTTCGAAATCCAGCTTGCATTTCGCACGCGGGAGCTTGGGGCTGCTGGGCTGGACAACACCAGGTCCAGAGAAAACCCTGGAAGAACCAGGAGGCAATTTCTGCCTAGATCCCTGGCAGAACTCCCTTTCTCAGAATCAGAGTTTCCTCATTCCCAGCCCCCGAGGACCCCCCTGGACACCTGGGGTTCCCAAGAGAAGCAAGAGGAGGAAGCCACCCAGGCCTCTTTCTGCTGCAGCAGCTGCAGGAACGAAGGCTGCACTCTGTGAAACGTGGACAAAGTTGGGCTGTTTTTACCTTTTTTTTGTTTGTTTGTTTGTTTGCAAGGAGAACTGACCCCCTGGACAGGGAGAACACCAGGTATGCCTGGGATGCCTCCTGTCCACCTCCATCTCTGTGATCCTTTCTGCTCTGCTGGTAATGACATCCGTCCTCCTCGCTCTCTCCTGCCCCCTCTTCCGGAACACCTGCCCGCCCCACTGGTGACCGGCCACCCACCGAACCGCCTCCGAACGGACTGTGAGCCACTCTGTCCTCTGGAGAAGAAGCCAGCCAGACTGAGGCCGCCGCTGCCCCTCTCCACGGCACTTACTCTCAAAAATACGATTCCAACACCGTAAAGATTCTAGTCTACCAGCGCAGATTTCCCATTACCCACATTCGGCCAAGTGGCAGCCACTTCATTATAATTCTGTAATTGCCATATAGAATTCCTATAAATTTGCTGTTAATTTCTAACCGTTGCATCCTTCTCTTAGAAAGTGTAGCAATAATGTGAACATCTATAGACGACATACTTAAGTGGATAGCGGCAGGCCGTGGGGAAGAAGACCAGTGGGGGCTGGGGCTGGAGGCTACCCTAATAAAAAAGCACTAGCACTAGGACCAGCGTGGGGTGGCACATCTGGGGCTGCCTTCGACCATGGTGCAGACCTTTTTTCCTAATACATGGCGTGTTGGTGGCACCAAAGATGGATCAGAGTCGGGTCCGGGAAGATCCTCCTCTTAAACGAGAGCGGCTTTGTGCGCTGGGTTCTCCCCAGCAGGCGCATTCCCTGCCCCCACTGGGAGGTAATTTACAAGCGCAGCTTCCGAGTGTAATCTCCCTGCATTGTACTGCTCCGCGGTGCCGCTCCGAATTGCAACACGGGCCAGGTCTATAAAAGATGCTTCGGAGGAAATGGCAGCCACACAGGCATTCCTCCACCCAACCCCCGCCCCCCACCAAGCAAGTGAACACCCACCCAGGTGCTCGGCAGAGAAATTAGCCTGCCTTTCAGGAGATGCTAATGAGCCAAGTCGGGAGGGGTGCGCTTGAGCCAGAAAGGAAATTGTTGGACCCATAAGAAGCTGCGGGCACCAGGGACCAGTAAGGGGGCCGGCCAGGTAGTCCTACGAGCAGCCTGCTTCTCTCGGGGGAGGTCTCGGGGGTCAGAGAAGGAGAAAGCCGGCTCTGGGGAGAGGCTACCCAGAGCCTGCTGTTGAGCATGTGCAGGGCTGCTTCCGCTGGGGAGGGCGACTTGGCCGAAGCTGGCTGTCAGTGGCGCTAGCCACGGGCCACCTCCAGCAAGGCAGCGAGGACCCCCACCCCCCACCCCCGCCGCCCCCGTTTTTGGCCCGAAGGCGGGGCGTGAGCGGCCTGGCCGCGGGAGCCTGCGGGAGCTGTCCGTGGTGCTGAAGGACTTGCTCACGCAGCGTTGAAGTGCTGAGTGAGTCCTTCCTGCTCTTCTTCCTGGCTGCCGGGAGGGTTTCGGCCGTGGACATCCGCGTCCAGTCCTCATCCCCGCCCGCCCCTGGAAAAGGGAGACATTGGGTCCAGGCTGGGAGGGTTATCAGGCAGCGGCAGCGATGAGAAATTGGGCCACCGAGCGATTTGAAGGTCCCCGTGTTTGATCTATGGCGGGGCTGGCTCCTTGCGGCTTTGCTGCTCCCGAGTTTGGTGACCTGAGAGAATTAAAGCTGCCTTAAATACAGTCTCCGCTGGCTGTATATTAATCAAGCAGGAATCAAAAGTCACAGCATCCTAGGGAAGTAAGAAAAGGAACAGACGGCTCCCCCGTCCTAATGCAGCAACTCTCAGCGGGAGGAAAGGCTGGTGGCTGCCGGGAGCGGCGCAGGGCCCTCAGCGGGCCGCCAGCCCTCCCCAGACCTCCCTGCCAGGGGATTCTCAGAAACCCCAGGCCTTGGAACTGGAGAGTCGTGCGGATGCCAACTCAGCACAGGACCCCGATGCGAGAGTCAGCCAGGAAAGAGACGGGCTTTCCCCCTCCCCAAGAGCAAGTGGGAGCAGGGGTATGGGAGGCACGCAGGCTGGGGGCCCAGGAACAGCCTCCTGCCTGGGTCAGACTTGCCCCAATACCCCCACTGGCAATATCCCACTTCCTCTGCACTCGGCATCTTTAGGAGTCAGAGAAACACAGCGGCGCCCTGCTGCACGGCACTCACAATGGGCAGCAACTCATGCGGCACCCCCAACACCGGAGGGTTACCGCCACGGCTGCTGGGCGGCACCGGCCCTGGCTGGGGTCCTGCCTGCCCCTCTCA
The DNA here is from genome assembly GCA_004026545.1 of Mormoops blainvillei. NCBI lineage: Eukaryota > Metazoa > Chordata > Mammalia > Chiroptera > Mormoopidae > Mormoops > Mormoops blainvillei. The sequence goes on along the minus strand of PVJD01008124.1, from coordinate 29,301 downwards.
CCTCCTTGCCCAGGCTCACCCCCCACAAAGCCCCAGAAAGGAACTCATATTTTGGCCTGCCATCCTGGGGGTGTGGGGAGGTGATTCGGCAGGTCCATGTCTGCTCCTTGGCTTCCTGCCCCGGGGAACCTGAGACAAGCCCAGCCCCCACCAGGCTTCATTGGAAGAGCCTCCCCCTGCCCACCACCCACCTCCCTGCTCCATCGCCCCACTTCCGCCGGCAGCCTGGCCCTGGCCGCCTAACACGGTGCACCCGCCTCCCTGGGGCCCCGCGCTTGGCCAGGCCAGCACTGTCTCTCTGGGCTTCATCGCCTCGGGCTCCTGATGAGCTTTTAATGAGCTGATGCTTTGGTTTTAGGGGCCGTGGAGGGGCAGGGGGAGCGCGCAGTGCCAGCCCCGACGTTGGTTTTCCTGAGGCATTGAGGTCGCCTTTGAACTTGCCGAGTGCCAGCGCCGTGGCGGTCGGCAGGCACTTGACCCAGAGACATCTGGAGACCCTTACTTTCCCATCCCGGGGCCCAGGCCACCCCCGACCGTTGCTCCTTCTCCACAGGGCTTCACCGAGCCTGTCCCTTGTTGGCCTCTGCTTGCCCAAGGCTGAAGGAAGGGACATCGGTTTCTCTGTTACATAAGATTACGGGGACGGGTGGCAACGTAAAGAGGTCTACTACTTCCACGGCTGTCTTTCCAAAGAGACAGGACACGCAGCCACGGGTCCTTGCCTCCTCCACCCCAGGCAGCTCAGATCCACCCCCGTGGCTCCCTGCGCAGGGACCCTGAACACTTTGCTTCTTCAGTTCAGTTCTAAGTGACACAAATTCATGCTGGTCACAGCGACCAGAGAGTCCCAAGCTGCCACCACGTCCCGTGTGTGGTCCTCCCTTTCTGACACTGCGAAGCCTGCGGGGCTGCTGCGGGACCCCTGACCTGGGGCGCTGGCTTTGTTCTGCGGGTTCAGCGGTGACCCCCGCCCTCCTGAGCGCGGCAGTGCCTTCAGCTCCTGGTCCTTGGCGCTCCTTCAAGGGTTTTCCCCTTTGAATAAAATGAAGGTGGAAAAGGCTTGTGTGAGACACGAGGCAGAATTTCTTGACAGTCAGGGTGATAAAAACCTGAATGGGCTCCCCAGAGAGATGTCAGGGTCTCTCTCGGTGGAGCGCTTCCAGAAAAGAAAAAAAAAAAGACGCCTGTCCCTGAAGGCCTGTGCTGCCAGCTAGAAGGCACGGCGCTGGACAGTGTGATCCCAGGTTCCCCGCCCAGTGTGCCACGAGGGCTCCTGTCCCCTGCGGGCTGAGGGGTGACCTGACAGGAGTGAGTGGCCGGAACTGTCCCTGGTGCTGACGTGCAGCCAGCAGGGACTGTCAAGGTCAATCTCAGGGTTCAGGGGGGCAGCCCCCGCGGGCTGCGTGGAGCAGCGAGCTATGTAGGCTTTCCTCGGCCCCGCAGCCTCTGCCAGTGATAAAGCTGTGACATGAGCCCTGCCCTGGCGTGAGCAGCGGCTGCCATCTGTCACGTCTGCCCTGGGGACCTGGCCGTCCAAGGGCATTTCGTCTGTGAGCCGGTCGCAGCTTGAATCTCCATCTCCGAGCAGATGTCCTGACTTCCTGGGCATCTCGGGATGCTTTCTTTTCTGTGGTCACTTGTGGTCTTGGCACAGGGTGCCAAGTCGACACGTAGGTGGGCCAGGCGCGGGGCATGGGACGAGGAGTCAGGAGGTTGAGGGCCGCGTGGCAGATCGGTGAGGAACCCCCCGGAAGGGCTTCCTCTGCCCCACGGCAGCTCCCCCTCACCCCACGCCATCGGGCTCCGCAGCCCTACTGAGTGCTCTCAGCCTCCTGCCTAACAGGAAAGGGGAAATTCGAGATCATCGCCGCCCAGACTGAGCAGCGGTGTGATTAGTCAATGCCCAAGCCGTTGCAAGGGACGATGATGTGAGCAGATCTGGTCTCGGGTTGGTCCCGCTAGGAGAGGGAGCCGCGGGCTAAGGATGGAGGAAGGAAAGCAGAACTCCTCGCGGGACTCTGGGAGCTGCGCTCGCTCTGCGGCCTCACCTCTGCCCCTCACTCACGTGCGGCCTGGGTCCACCTCTGGGGCCCTAGAAGTGTCCTCGTATGCCACGGGGGCACCATCCTACCTTCCCCCTGTACCCTGCGAGGACCCAGGGAGATGAAACGTGGTCGGCCCCGCCGGAAGGCTTAGGAGAGCGCCAAGCGAATGCAAGGCGTGGTTCCAATTAGCGATCGGTAATGATAATGGAGCGTCAGCTCTTACCCCATCCCCACCCCGCATACTCATTCCTGGGAAGTTTAAGCAAACAGTCAGGCTCTTGAGGCTTTGTGGGGGGGCTGGGGGGTGGGAGTCGCTCCCCCCTCCTGTGGCTTCTGTGGGTTCCAGGGATGGGATCCTGAATGGTGGCTTGGCCATGGCCGGCACCGGAGAGCTCAGCCCTGTCCCTGCAGGCTCTCTTGGCCATGCGGCCCCCTTGCCAGGAGCCCATGGCCCGGGCGCAGGGGGAGCCTGCAGAGAGCTGGCCAAGGCAGCAGCTGCGTGGCCGCAGCCCTGGCCCAAGCTGGGACGTCACAGCACTGCCCAGCCTCAGAGGTGGCCGTTTGCTCTGTGCCAAGCTCTGCACCGTCTCCAGAAGAGGAGATAGGAGAAGTCCTGGGGCTCGCTGAAGACACACAAAGGTTGGCTCCGGTGCCGAGTGGAAGAACAGGTGCACCGGCACGCACGGCCCGTTCCCGGGTGCACCACCTGGCCCCGGGCCCCCAGGGAGAGGAGCTGGAGGGGCGACACGCTTGCACAGCCCCGGGTCTGCCCATACATCCCGAGTGCGCCCTTTCCTTTCAGTCTCCCTGTATTTATTATGTTTAATTTTGCCGGGACATGGTTGTAAGTGAGACGGATGGACCCGAATGTGGCTGGCACATGCCTCTTAATTAAACAGATAAATAAACTTCCTTTGCTCGCCGATTTTCACTTTTGCTGTGGTGTTGGCCGGGGCTGGGGGACTGTGTGGGTGGGTGAGAGGCCTCCGCCCAGCTGGACGGTGGTGCCGGCCCCGGCGTCCTGGGCCAGGCCCGGCTTTCCCTCTGCGTTGATGGGCACTGGGTAGCTCGGGAATGCAGAGGGGCCCAGGGGCGGGAGCACCCCCAGCACCCACTCCTTGCAGGTCTGGCCCTGGTCAGTGTGGGTGGGCCCTTGACTGGACACCTCCTGCGTGGCCTGGTCAGCCAGGGCAGCTCTCTGCCATCCTGTCTTCTGATTGTCCTCACAGGGACCCCCCTGCCAACTTCCCTGCGCTCCTGTGAGAATCAGAAACACCAGGGTGATCCAAAAACAGTCCCCCGCTCTCAAGATAGGGAGCCACCACCTTCTGGGATCTAAAAGGTTCCTGTTTTTTCAGAGGGCCAAAGCCATCCCATCTTCAGCTGGACATCCCCCTGACAGCATCTCTTGGAGTGTCCCTAGCAGCCCTGCTCTGGGGGCTTTCTCCCGCCTGCACTCCAGGCCCTTCAGCCGCAGAATGGGGGCCCGAGCTCACGGGAGAGGGTTCCACTGCTGATGTGGGTGTCATGGCTCTCACAAGACAGGCTTCTTGGGTCACCCCACACACCCCACACACACACACTAAGAGCTACACCCACCCTAGCCCCCCCGCTCCTGGAGATTCCACTCACAATTCTGCCACGCGCCCCCCTCCCCGGTCCCCCAGCGCTCATCCCAGCCTGTGCCAAACACCCCGGAGTCAGGGCAAGGAGGCCTGGCTCTGCAGAAGCACAGAGCACAGTGTCTACAGATGACAGCTCAGCTGCCACCGGAGACAGTGAGCTCAGCCCTTGTCCTGGCACGCCGTGGCCGGGCTCCACGCTGTCCTCTCTGCGTGGCGCAGCCGGAGGCTGCCAGCCCGCACCCCAAGAAGTGGGAAGAGGAGCAGGACCCTGAGTAATTCAGCCCCCGCCAGCCTCCCCAGAGGGGCCGTGTAGCTCCCCGTCTTCCACGGCAGCGTGTCCGCGTGTGGCCTTGGGGATTTCCGAAGGGCGGGGTGAGGGTGTTGCCATGGGCAACAGTCCCCCAAACCCTTGGGCCGCAGAACTGCCCCTCTTTTTGTAAAAACACAAGCCATTGGACACACTCTCTGGCACGTGTTCTTCCGGGGGCTCTCCTGTGTCACCCTGTCCCAGAGCTACACACCAGAGAGACGGAGGGCTTTGGCAAGGCTGCACGGGCCCAGGCCTCCCAGGCAGTCTCGCCCACGGAGGGTGGGAAAGTCAGGCCTCGCCCCTCGAGGGGTGGGGCGGGGGGGCAGCGCCTGTACCCAGCAGGGCCTCCTCCGGGGAAGGTGACACGGGGTGGGGGCAGGAAGGACCCACGAGATCTCCGAAGCCTTAGAACCATCTGGACCACTTGAGGTGCCTCCGTGCCTGATATTTATAGTGACGCCCAGGAGCGCAGAAATAATTACAGCTCAATTCCTGCCTCCCTAACAAGGCCCTTCTCAGATTCAGGGCGAATGGGATATTTTTTTTTTCCCCTTGGCTCTTTTTTTAAGTAGTGAATATTAGCACTGATTGGCGGCTCTTCCCAGAGCGCAGCCTGCCTGCACCCCAGAAGTGGGGGCAGCAAAGCCCCGGGCCCGCGGCACCCCCACCTGCTGCTCAGGGCCACTCATGCTGGCCTGGGACTCTCCGGCCCCCCAGAGGGCCTACTGTGCCCCACCGTCTAAGGGGTTGCGCCCATGCCAGGCACCGGAGGTCCCGGTGAGGAGGGCGGGTTCCTGATGGTGAGGACAGACAGGCCGTGCCCCTGAAGGAGCCCTCGCCCCCTTTCTGCCCCAGTCCCTGGTGGAGGACCGTCCTGATGCCCAGGTAGTGAGACGCCCCCCGCCCCCCAGAGGCCCTGATCTTCCTGCCACAGCCGTACGTAGCCATGCTTCCAGGACCCTCCGGCCACTATGGTCGACTCACCATCGGGACAAACCCGGCAGAGGGCAGAGCCAACCGTGCTCGCCCCTGCCAGGAGCCGCTCCCAGCACCGGGATGGTGATGCAAACTGGCCGGCAAGTTCTGCTCTCACAATACATGGAGGCTCACGGGAGAGGCCGCGAGCAGTCCAGACGGGCCGCAATGTTCAGCTGTGCTGCAGCTGGACCCGCCAAAGACACCCTCCCCCCACCCCGGGGGACCGAGGCCTCCCTCAGTCTACCGTTGGCAACTGGCTCACAGCGGAAGTCCCGAGTCCGGGACCCGCCACAGAGCCCCATCCTGAGAACTAAGCCCGACACGCGCTCTCCAAGCCCTTCCTCAGGGGGTTTCCTTTCCTCTCCGTCTTGCTGTTCTCAGCCTCCCTGGAGCCTGGGTGTGATTAGCTGGCCGATGGAGGCGGGTGTCCAGGCTCTCCCGGGCCTGATGCTCCCTGCAGGTGAGGCTAGAAGACGGGTGGCTCTGCTCAGAGGCCCACGGGTGGCCAGGTGCCGAAACCCGTCTGGCATGAGCCACCACCCCGGGTCCTTCAGAGCTTCAGGGCAGGTGGCTGATGAGCCCAGGGGCCCCTCTAGGAAACCTGCCCTGACTGCAGCCCAGATCTCAGCTCCCACTCTCCCGGGCTGTCAGAGCTCTCCGCACAGGAGGCGGCGGTCTTGACTGGCTGGGTTGGTTGCCCCACTGGACGGCATGCTCACTCCAGGACAGAGAAGCACCTGGGGTGGTGTCTGCATCCAGCGGGTTCTCAGTCAGGAGAAGCTGAGTGGCAGGCGCTGTCCAGGGCGCACTCGACAGTCCTCTGACAGGAGGGCTACGTAAAGCCTTGATCTCGGAGATGCGGGGTAACGGCAGGCAGTGCGTGACTGAGCGGCTTGCAGGCAGGGTGGGGCAGGAGCCCAGGGCCGAGGGTGAGAGTCCCGTGACTGCCCCACATTCCATCAGCGAAGGAGCGACAATGACCAACAGGGGCTGGGAGAAGACAGAATGGGGTGGGGGTGCTTCTGAAACAGGAGGGCAGAGCCGCACCCCTGGAGGGGGGCAGGGGGCCGCACGCCACTGGAGGAGAGCCTTCTGCAGAGTCTCTCCCAGCCGGGTGCTGCTGTCCCACACGCCTGGGCCTTGGTGCCAGGCCACCCCACCAGGGTCTTAGGCTGCGGGGCCACCTCTTTGGGGAGACCAAGTTAATAACCCATCGGCCTGAAGGGAGGGAGAGTGTTCTGTCAAGTCCACAGTCAAGCGTTCCCTCCCCCACCGTGCCGGTGCCGCCCCTGGGGGCGTCCCCGACGGGGAATCCAGAAAAAGGTCAGGCAGGTGCGGCCGCCTGGCAAGGTCGGCCCGCTCTCTGCCTGCCGACTCCACCGTCGCCCTCATCCCTTCCCCCGTCCGCCTCCCTGCCAGACAGCACCCCTTTCCTGTAAGAGGAAAACGAGCCGGCAGCTGCCTTACTGGAGTGGGGTGCCCGAGAGCGGGGCGTCGAAGGGGCTCCCATGTGCCTGCCTTGTTCAGATGGAGCTCAGTCCCAGGCTCTCTGCTGGAAGCCTGGGGGCGGCCCCCCTCTGCCCTCCTCGCCGGTCCGCCCAAGTGGGACCCACACGGCAGCCCGCAGCGAGGGCCACGGGGCTTCTCAAGCATGGCCGCCCAGGTCGGGCGCAGAAACCCAAGTCCAGGGATCCCAAGTGACTTCGCTCAGGTCACACAGCACATGAGGGGGCCTCCAGGCGACACCCTCGCCCGCTGGTCCCCACCCTGCCTCCCTCCAGAGTGGGCTTGCTGTCCGCAGCGGGAGAGAGAGCGGCACAGGCGCCTCCAGGCAGGGTGGTCCGGGATCGCTGCTGGGCATCTGTGCCCGTCCCTGTCCTGGCGGGAGAAGTGTGTGCGCAGGGTGAGCTTCTGGGCATGTCCTCCTCTCTGCCTCCAGCAATGGTGAGCGGCCGTCTGTCCCCATGGCCAAGCTCGCCTGGGCGGCTCCTGGTGAACTGAGCTTGGCCAGGGGACCCCTGGCGAGTGTGGCTGTGTGGCAGACCCAGGGGCCGTGTGTGTGGCTGGTGAAGCCGCAGATTTCTGTGGGCACCCTCTCTGCCCCCCCTGCCCCCCCCACCCCCGGTCACAGTGGTGCAGTAGGGACACAGAGGAGTCCTGTGCTGGTGCCCGCTGGGGTCGGGGTGGGCCCCTGTGTACCCCTGCCCCGCTGATGTGTGCACCCAAGGCCCAGTGTGTCTGGGTGCCGGGAGTGGAAATGTTTTGTAGCCTGTGCCCCTCCCCGTGGCCATTAAGTATCTACCAGACCATGTGCCTAGGGCAGGCAGGGGCGGAAGTGGGGTCCGGGCCCGCAGGGGGCAGGATTGATTCCCGGGGCCCGCGCCGGGTTTCTGAGCCCTGGAGAGCGGAGAAGCGCTCTCCGGCGCGGAAGCCACTGCGTAGATGGCCTCATTACATCACCGACATCACCGACATCCCCGCCACCAGGCCGGCCTCCCTCAGGAGAGGCGCTTCTCCCGACGCCAAGCGGGATCCAGCGCCTTCCGGTCGGGCCAAAGGGCCGGCAGAGCCACTCCTCTCTCCAGCGGCTGGCGGGCGGGCGCACAGAGCGGGGGGCAAAGGCAGATACCAGACCCCCGAAAGAGGGGCAGTGCCGGCTTCGGGGAGGAGGGGGGCCGCGCAGGGGCCGTGGGAGGGTGCGAGGGCTGGCCACCAGCGGGCGAGGGGTTAAGTGTGGGATCAGCTGTGGTGCCGTCGTTCTGGATTCTCTTCCCTCCGCGCGGGGCTCTGTTTGATGTTGGAGTACGCCAGGGACTCCCCCTCCCACCGCTACACACGCGCGCACACGCGCACACTCGCACACACGCACCACTCTTTGCAGACAGGGCTCCGGTGGCTCCAAAGTGACTGACTCCCTCCCCCGCTCCCCCTCATCCATTTTCTCGCGCATATATCCTTTCTTGCCATATTCTCGCGCTCTCTTCAGCATCCCCGCCAGGGCAGGGGAGCACCGGGCAGAGGCGCTCGGCTTTCCTTCCATGCCTCAATCTTAAGGAGCGCCACGAGGGGGAGGGGAGGGCCGGAGGAGGAAGAGGAGGAGGAGGAGACCGAGAGGGCGCCAGGGAGGCAGGGCGCGCGCACACCGAGGGACGCGCGGAGGGAGCGAGCGGCGCAGCCAGCGCAGAGCTGCCTCGGCCGCCGGGCGCCCCCCTGCCGCCCCATGCTGTGCTCCATGGCGAACTCGGGCTGCCTCCTGCTGTCCAATTCCGGCAGCATGCTCCCGCACTCCATGCCTTGCCCACCCACCTTCCTCTACCTCCAACAGGTAAGCGCCCCCGGCCCGGCTTGTCCGGCCCCCGGCCCCGCGCACGTGCGGCCCGCGCCACTGCCCACACCCGCACTTGGCCGCCGCCTTGTCGAGCTGGGGCCCCCACTGCGCTCCCCGAGTCATGGCGCCCGGGCCGCTGGGGGAGGCTGCGCCCCTGCGCAGCAGCGGCCCGGCACGGGGTCGCCAGGGGCTCTAGCGGCGCCGGGCTGGGGGCCAGAGTTTGGGGCGTCGCTCGCAACTTTTCCGAAGGCGCAGGAGGGGGCGGCGCCCGCCCAGAGTCTCGGGGGAAGCCCGAGGGGAGGGGGAGGGGGTTCTCAGTGCCCTGGTCACTTTGGGGAACTTCGCGAGGGGAGGGCACGGGGCGGGGAGCAGGGCCCCTCTCCAGCTGAGTCGGGAAAGCCTGGGGGTGGACGGAGGCGGCGGCGGCGGCGCAGGTGGGGACACTAAGCTCTGCTGCAGCGGGAACTGCGCGTTGGGCCTCCGGGGAGGCGGGCCACCCGCCTGGCAGGGCTGGCGAGGGAGGCCCGGGAGAGCTCCGGCGGGAAGGGGGCTGGGGCCAGACTTTTGCCATCTGCGAGGCTGCGCAGGAAGCTCGGGCTGGCGAGGAGGGCAGGAAAGCCAGCGACTCTGAGCCCCACGTCCCCAGGATGCTGGGGTGCCCCCCCACACACACACACAGAGCATCAGCTGCTGCCTGCCCGCTGGCCCAGGGGTGAGGGGCGGGGGGTCCTGCCATCCCACCCAATGCGGAATCAGTGCGGTCCCAGGTCTGCACTGGGATCTGACCAGGGGCTCCTTGGCCTGCCCTGGGCCCCTTGGCCTCTTGGGTCTGCGTTTCCGGTACCACATCAGCCAGAGCTAGTGGGGGCTGCAGCGCCCTGGCTGCCCCCCTCCTGGCCTGGCCTCCTCCCCTCCCTCTGGGCTGTGGGGCTGCCTCCTTTCTCCTCAGCACCGTCAACCTCTGCGAGGGTCTGCAGGGGCCTGGGGGCTCCGTGGAGAGGCCTGGCGTTTGGAGGAGGAAAGACAGTGAGGCCAGAGAGCTCCGTACTGACCGTCCTGGGGCCTGCCCGACCCAGCGGGAAGGCTCCCGTAGGGTCTGGTCTGCGCCTTGGGCTGGGCGTGCAGATGGGAGGCAGGGGTGCCACCCAAGGCCAGTGGTCAGGCCAGGCCGGGCCTGAGGGTCTAAGTGACCGTGTCCCTCCCCCCGCCCCCCCCCCTCCGTGAACATTGGCGGGGAGGAATGCAGAAGTGTGTGCTCCTGGGGGACAGGCAGAGGCTCCAGGTGAAGCTGGGCCTTTGGGTGGTGGGTTCTTGTCTTTTTTGTGCCTCTTGGGCTCTGCAGAAATCCCAGAAAGATAGAGCTGTGGACGATGGGCCCTCAGAGCTGAGCCAGGGCCCCAGCCCCTGAGCTGCTGGGTGCTCAGGTCAGCCCCTGGAAGGATCCACGCAGCAGAATTGCCAAACATGTCAGCAACTGCAGAGGAAGGCTCCGGGGCCTGCCTGACACTCAGAAGCAGAAGGCAGCCTGCCATCCCGAGCCCTTGGCCCTTGGCCTTACAGCCCCCAGGACCACCTGTGACATTTGGGCAGCCCTGGACGCAGCTCGGTGGCAGCAGGAGCGGCTGAGAGGCCCACACCCACCAGCAGGCAGGTGTGCAGGCCCAGCCGGGACCCACTCCCAGAATCCCCTGTCGTCCTGTGGGTTGCAGAGGGCCCGGGTGCACATTGTAGGTTGGCTTCCCAGCACCTTCCAGATGCCTGTGACCGCAGGAATCACGTGGGGATCTCAGGGGTGGGGACTGAGAATCTGCATTTCTAACAAGGTCCTGGGTGAAGGGGAGCAGACTGCTCAACGTGGCGGGGGTGTGCCCCACCCAGCAGGGTCGCCTGGGCCGCAAGAAGGTGCTTGGGGCCCCGCAGGCAGAGCACAGGACTGGAGACTAACCCACGGCGCAGTGGCTGTGCCGTCTCGGGCAAGTGCGTCCACCTTCTCCGAGAACAGGCGAGAACCTGCTGCCCTCCCGGGCAGGGTGGGAGGACTGAGTCCAGACGAAGTGGCCACAGCCTGCACAGAACGCCAGACGGACAGTGGCACCGTCTTGATGGAGTCACATCAGAGCTCGTGGTTGGGGTGAAGGTACCCCCATGACCCTTGGGGAAGGCACCCTAATTCCTCCAGGGCTGGGGGGAGGCATCCCCAGTGGGAGCACTCGGAGCCACCCCATTCCCAAATGGGCATCGACCGTGAGCAGTCCTTTCTGGAAGAGCCAGAGTGCGCCCACCGGGCCAGTCTCCTCTGCAACCGCCCGCAGAGCGCCGCGGGCCCCGGCAGGACGGGGCAGGTCCAGAATGTGGCTGTTCCCTGGCCCTGCGCAGGGCACGGTTTCACGGGGAGCACGCGAGGCCCTGGTGGTCCGGAGCCGACGCAAAATAAATAACGGCGTTCAGCGTTGGACTTGGTTTGTCCCAAACCACCTTTGGAGAGAGGCAGGGGCTCTCGTGTCTCCGGGAAGTGGAGGCCATGTGAGGGGGGGCCCGGGGCAGCGCCCAGCGAGGCCGCTCAAACTGGGCTCCCCCCGCGCCCCGTGGCAGGTGTCTGCGCAAGCAGCCCTGCCACGGGTGGGCTGTGCCTTCGGTCTCGGGTCTCAGCAGCACGTTTGCCCGCAGGCACCGGGGACGGGAAATCAAGCAAGACAGGAGATGTAGCTTGTGGCACGCTGAGACGCAGTGTTTAGACAGGCCAGCTTTTGAAACAGTCTTTGGTTCGGAAATTAGAAAGTAAAACCCCCAACCAGTGGAATTCCGTTCTCTCCATGAAGCCACCAAGCTTCTCTTGCTGCGGGGGCCGGACTCCGAGGGTACAGAGACCGGGCCGGGCCCCCCGAGACACAGCGGCTCTGTGATTACTTCGGGTGCGCGTTGTTTGGTGGCCGTCTCAGCTGCTCGGCCGTGCTGACGCTTTTAGAGTTTGAACCATGGGCAGGACAACTTCAGGTCACCCCACACCAGGAGACGCGTGGCTGCGGCGTGGGGGCTGGCGCCATGTCCAGGTTACACCCCGCAAGGCTTGGCCTTGGGGTCCCCCCCAGCCCAGCTCCCTGTGAGTACCTGGGCCCCATCCAGGGCAACCCAGCGCCTTGGTCTCCCCCGCCCCCACATCTAGCCCTGGGGGATCCTGGGCTGGGACACAGGAAGCGAGGGGTGGGGCTGATAGCGATCACCCTTCAGGGCAAGGAGGACCTGCTCTGGAAATCCAGGCCATCGGCACTGCTCCCAGTGGGGCCCCGCCTGGGCCCCCGTGGAGGGAGGTTGTAGAGAAGGGGAGAAAAGCCCCAAGCTCACAACATGGGGTTTGGTCACAGTAATGACTTACCATGAAGCTGCATTGCCCCGTGAAAGAGAATCGGATGGCGACATGGCGACGCCTGGCAAAGCCGGGCAAAGCCTGGAAGTCGCTACAGGGGAGAGAGCGCGCCTTCATTTTGTTAAAAGGAGAGTTGGGGGCAGAGGGGGCCCCTGGCCCCGGAGGAGTGGCCGGCCCCCTGTGCTGTGGGGGCTGCGTTTCCAGTGCTGCCCCTCTTGTCGTCTTGTGTGTTCTCAATCGCGATGAAGTCGAAGGTACCCCTGGTAGCCATCGAGGGGAACATTGCCCGTCGCCGAGGTGTCCAGGAGGCCCCAGTGTACCCCTCCAGTTTCAGGGTGCGGGGCCCTGGGCGCCGGCAGAGGCGGAAGGAGTTCCGTTGGAGTGCGGGCCCAGAGGCCCCGGGGCAGCTGGAGGATTCTGGGTCTGTTTTGAGATTCGTTAGGAGGCTCTGCTCTTATTAACAGCCATTCTCTGTGGGGCAGCAAAGCTGCTAATCACAGGACTTTTAATAAGAATTAATTACCGTAGCCGAGGTAACGCCTTCCGTAAGAATGCACGCCTGGGCGTGTCACTGTGGTGTGACTGCAGGAAGCCCGGCTGAGACACACTTGCTCTCAGTGACATGACGGTCACCCAGTGCAGGGTGTGAGTACACCCTGGCTGGCTGGGGGACAGGGACAGGACACAGCTTGTCCGTCCTCATCTCCAGAAGTACGTGCTATTGCGGTCTGTCCATTGGCACCTGAGCCACGTCCTTAAAATTATGCTGTGGAATAGAGTATTTAACCCGACCAGTAGCTGAGGCCCCATGGCCCTCATTCTAAACGGACCCACCCGCCCCAGGGGCTCCCTGCCCTGCGGGGATCCTGGGGGACCAGCGCTGTGACAGCGGCCTGCGCCCTGAGACGCCTGGCCTCACCCGGAACCACATCGCCCTGGCATCGTTTGGGTTGCCAAAGTAACTCAGTTATTTCCGTGGGTTCCTCCCCACTGTCCGCCCCTCGGCGGCTTATATGCCTTCTGGAATCGCCTGAGGGTTCAGGCGCAGTTCACAGTTGGGGAAACCAAGGCACAGAGGGAGTTGGTAACGTGCTAACTCACAAAGCCTCCGGGAGCAGAGCCCGGAAGGAGCCGGGCGGCGGGGCTCACAGCCGCCTCCCATCCCGGGGAGGAGAACGCGGGGTTGTGTCCTCGAACCACTTTTGAGGCCACGTGCGAAAGTGACTCAGCTGCAGCCTTCGCGTGGCGCACACTTGCTCAGCTCTGCGGCAGGGACCCCGGCGTCCCCGACCCCTCCCCGCGTCTCGGAGGCGGCTTTGGGTTGGGGGAGCGGAAGCAGCCCTCCTTTTGGGTTGGGGGAGCGTCTGAAACCCTCGCACCCTGTCCCGCCATGTCCTGTCCCGTGGGGTGAGCGGGTTTCTCTGAAGAAGGGAACAGCGTCTGGCTGGACAGGTGATGAGCTCCGCGATAAGAACGGCACAGAGTGGTGGCTGAGGGGGATCTCCAGCCCCGGGCCCGGATGGAGGGTCACTCAGTGTAGGCGTGGCAGGGGCTCCATGTTTGGGCCCAGAAGGCTGCTCATCAGGGAGCAGCCTTGGATCCCCGACTGCCCTGAGCGCCTCTGCCCAGAGGTGGGGTGTGTGTGTCTGGGGACAGGGTCCCCACTCAGTGGGGCATCTCTGAGCCTGATGTACACGCATGTCTCAGGGTTGCGAAGGCCGGGGCGGTCACAGGGCCCTCCCGGCAGGTGGGGAGCTGCTGATTCTCCCAGGACGGTGTTGGCGGGATTTCCGGAACCCATTAAGGAGGCCACATCCGCTTCTCCAAGCTATAGCTGGTGACTAAGGTCCTAGTCACACATGCCGTTTCCCAGAACCATACGCAAGGGGAGTGTTGGGTCAACCGTCACCCTCCCCCACCCCAGGGATCCCGGGGGGTCGGGGAAGTGGACCCACTGCATGGCGGCTCTGGGGTCTCGTGGGACAAAGGAAAGCCCATCCTACGTGTCCCACTCGAGGGCCGGGGTTTGGTTGCCAAGTGGGTAGTGCAGGCTCTCCCGCCCTGTCTCCGGCCGGTCGGGGCAGGGGGCAGGTGTGGCGGGCTGGGCGGCCAGCAGAGGGCAGAGAAGACCCCTGCAGCCGGTGGGGACCATGCCTGCAGCCTCCCCCCGCTTCCCAGACACAGCCAGGCGCCCCCGCCCACTCTGGCAGGGGAGGTGTTGAGCCGCACAACTTCGGAATCGCAAAATGTCACCATCCTTGGAGGAGGCAAGGCTGACATCCCAGCCCAGGTGCCCTCTGCCTCCTGTCCTCAGTCCTGGGGACGTCCACCCACAGGCAGCTCGGAGCAGAATATCAAGTTCCTTGGGGAGGGCAGCAGGCTGGCAGGGCCACAGGCCAGCTCTGGGGCGGTGCCTGCCACCCCTGGGCCAGAGACAGGGGTCCCGTGAGCTAGGCGGGCGTCGGGGGAAAGCCGGGTGTTCCTGGCTGTGTGGGTGTTCCTGGCTGTGTGGGACCCAAGGTGGGGCCTCCGGGGCCCTTGTGACACAGGCCCCGGGAAGCAGTGTTGCAGAGGGACCCTTTGCTTCTCAGCGGCAGGGCATGGCCGGCACCGCAGACCCCTGGAGACCCCGACAAAGCTGTCCCCGTCCCCCCCGGCACTTGTCTCTGTGCTTCCCAACGAACCCTCAGCCTCCCGCTTCCGCCTTCGAGTCTGTTGTTGCCCTAGACTGTTCCATGCCGCTAAGCTTCTCCCGCGCCCCCTCCTGGCCCACTTTCTCCCCCGTGCTCATTTTCTCTCTGCCGTTCCAGCCGCCCCTGACTTCCTCCTGGGTATCCCAGCCCCCCCTCGCCTGCCGTGTGCCGGCCCCTCCGGGGCCTGCGGCCCATTGCTCCGGTCGCTGTTGACTCCGGCAGGGGCTGCGCCTACGCTACAAATGGCATTTACTGAGGGCCAGCAGGACCGACTTCTGTGTCACCAGCCCAGCCGCACGTGGTTCTTGGCCCCCGTGACCCCTGGCGGAGCCCATCCAGCTCTGGCAGGAGCCTGGGTAGGGCTGGGACTCGGACATGGGCAGGCGCCCCCGGGCTGCAGGGCCGGGCTGCCAGTGGGCACCGGGGAGCCCTGGGGTGTCTCTGGTGCCGGTGGGCCAGCCCACCCGTGGGCTGATGCAGTGCGTCAAACAAAAATATAGCGCCAGCCAGTGGGAAAGTTTACATTTTCTCAGAACCACTTAAAAAAGGGTAAAAAGAAGCAGCTGAGATGAATTTCAAGAGTATATTTTCTTTAACCCAACCTGTCCCGAATGTTACCAGCCCTGCGTGTGGTCGGTGTGAAATTATTACTGCGTTAGTTCACAGTGTTGGCTTTGTACTAAATGTTTGAAGCCTGGTGTGTATTCTGCATGTGCCACATGTCAGAGTGTCCTCGCTGTCCCACGATTCCGGGGCTCAGGGCTTATGTGGGGTCGTGAGAAATAAGCTGGGCAGATCTAGAACATTCCCATCGTCGCAGAAAATTCTGTCAGACGATGCAGCGTCTGCAGACTGGAGTCAACAAGAACGCAGACCCCGGAGCTCCCCAGACCTGCCCCATCAGAATCAGCATGGAACAGGGGGAGTGTTGCACTGCTCGAGAACGTGCTGTCTTTCGGGGGTGGGGACGGGGTGGCCTTGAGGTCCCGCCTGTGGCCCCCCGTCACAGCCTCCAGACTACAGGGGCTGGCCCCTCGGCACAGTGGGAAAACTCAGATTTAAGTGCAGGCATTTTCTTGAGGAAGATGAACCGTCCCGGTTTTGTGTGTAAAATGCCCGTCTCACCTGCGCGGCAGTGGCACCTGCCACTGCTCTTTTCCCGTCTGTATTTGGTAAAAATAAAAGGTTGGCAATTTGAATCAATCTCCACCCGCCCCCCCTTCTTAAAAACGCATTTTACGAAAGTCTGGAAACCGGGGATCCGTTGAGATCACGAGACCAAACTGTTTTTATAAAAAGTTTTCTTGGCTCCAGGCCACGCTCGCTTGCTCACGTGCTGTCTGTGGCATCTTCCACGCCACAGTGACCAAGCTCAGCTGCAGAGACGGAGACCACATGGCCCGCAAAACCCAGCTACTTGCTGGAAAAGTTGGCCAACTTTACAGGAAAAGCTTGCCCACCCCCTGCCCAGAGTGGTCCTGTTTGTAGAGGCGCAGTGGGGACCGCAGGTGACACGGGTTTCCTCACTTTCCAAAGTGAAAAGAAACAGAGGAAATGCGTTTTAATGATATATTATTTCGCCCGATGCAAAATACGCTCATTGCAACACTTAATCACTCTCAATGTGAAGAGGGTATTTGGCATTCTTTTTTTACGCTAAATCTCCGAAATCTACCCTGTATTTTTCGCTCATGGCCCACGGCACATCGGACCGACCAGCCGCGTTTTGGATGCTCGGGACCGGCTCGGGACCCGGCGCTGCCCGGCGGGGGTGGGGCCGAGTCGTGCTGTGGGGCGGGGGGTGCTGCGGGTGGCCCGTGCCACGGGGAGGCAGCAGCTTCTATTGAGAGGCAGAGTTGAGTGGGTTTGGGGCACATTCCTGGCCTACCTGGTATCTGGGGCACGAGGGAGGGTAACCGCTGCGACGTTTCGGGGTCTAAGCTGAGAAAGTTGGACTTTTTTCAGTAGGCAGCAGGGACCGTGGAGTGTCTTGAAGCAGGGCAGTGACACGATCAGATCTGTAGGTAAGAAAGATTAATCGGGATGGAAAAGGAGGACTTCAGACCAGGGAGAGGCCAGGACGGAAGCCTGGGCAAGAGATAGTGAGGCCTGACCCGGGGGTGGGCAGCGGGGATAAGATGGGGCGCATGGAGAAGATTGGCAGGAGAGCTGTCCCCCAGGCACAGAGGGGGTCCCCGCGGAATCGGCGACCTCTGGCTTGTGGCGGTTGCCGACTCGCGCTGGGTGAGCAGCTCCGGTGGCCGTGGTCCTGACCCTGGCCTCGCTCTCAGTCCTTGGAAGCCCCGGGCCCCGGCAGCTTGGTGGAGAAAGGCCCCCCCTTCCCTGCTGGCCTAGGGGCCCCCTGCAGGCACCGGGCCTGGCCAAGCGCCCAGCAGAGGACCCTGGGCCCTGCTCCCGCCTCTGGCCTCCTCTCCAGCCTGTTTGGCTGGACCAGGGCAAGTGCTCCAGACAGATGTGCACATCTGGCTACACCCTTCTGGAGGCTTAACCCCTTCACCTCTTGTTCTCCTGTAACACCTGGTCTAAGCTCAGCTGTGGCTAAAGGCGACCCTCCTGGGTCTCACTGTCCCCCAAATAAAAGCACTCCGAAGCTCATTTGCAAGGTGGATGGGATAGGACTCCCCGACTCCAGAGGAGGCCGTGCCCCCCAGCCCCGCGTCCCCAAGCCATTCTCACAAACATCTGGCATTAAGAGCACCTCAGGGGCCGGGGCACTGGCAGGTGGCCTCCCGCCCCGCGGGTGGTGGGCGAGGGGACCGGGAGCATCCGCGGGAGCGGTGGGGAGGTCATAGGTAGAAAAAGCACTTGCTCGCCTCGGCACACCTGGGAAGGCCTCATGGAGGAGGGGCCGCGGCGATTCTAGGCACGGGGCCAGGTGGGGAAACAGATGAGGAAGAAAGGGGCTGGGGGTGCAGCGGGTGACGAGTCCATCAAGGGTTACCCAGTTTCCTGCCTCCCCCCCTTCCTTCTTTCCTCCCTAACTACATAGTGTACATCTGTGGGGCTTTTCAGTTGAAACATAATTCACATATCATAGGAGGTACCTTTGTGAGCTGAGCCGCTCCACGGTTTGTAGCCTGTTCACACGGCCGTGCCGCTGCTGCCACTGTCTAACTCCAGAAGGGCTCCTTTCCCCGCACCCGCCGAAGAAGCCGCACAGGCACTGGCTGTCGCTCCCCGCCCCGCCCGAGCCCCTGGCCACCAGCAGTCTGCCCCGTCTCTGCGGACTCGCCTGTTCGGGACATGTCACGGAAACTGAATCCTACGACACGGGGCCTCCAGTGCTCCAGGGGCACCGCTGCGTGGGGCTCGCAGGCCAGGAGCAGTGGGCTCCTTGGTCTTGGGCTGGTATGATGTGCAGAGGGCCTCGTGGGAGAGGTTTGCCTGCCCTGCTGCCGTGCACACGGCGACAGGTGGGTGGGGTGGGGACCAGGAGAAGGCACCCCCTGACAGTTCAGGGTGGCCCCTCACCTTTCCCAGTTTTGTCTCCTTGTGGCTCCCCTGACACCTCCGTCCGCGCCTTGCCCCTGCCGAGGGTGTGTGGAAAGAAGCTTCCAGGCCCTGTGGTTTCTTCTGACAAAACCCAGGCCACAGGTGAACGGCGGCTGCCTACTGAGCATGCACCGTGCCCCGAGCAGAGGGGGCGCCCCCTCCCTGACCCCTGAGTGGTCTCTAAGGCTGGCATGTGTATCTGTTTGGCTGCGTGTCAGACCCTGCACAGTGTGGGGCTGCGGGTAGAGCGGGTGGCTCTCTGGGCTGGCATGTCCGCCCAGGGTGCGTGTGCGCGTAGCACCCTCCCACCTGACCCGGGGCTGGGAGCGTGAACTGGCGAACGGCCTACGCCCCATCCGGTGGGTGGCGGAGGGAGCCGTGGCTGCCTGTCGGCTGGGCCACCTTCATGGGCCCAGTCCCCGGGCCGGAGGTGGACACACCTGTCCCCCACCCTCTCCCACATCAGTGCCTTGGGCAAGGTGGGCAGGGTGTCAGGGAGCAGGCACTTCTCTGTCCCGGGCCTCGGTGTCCCTGCAGGGACAACAACTCCTCCTTCTGTTGCACCCGTGGGGGCATGAATGGCACGCGGGGTCTGGCCCGGGTCTGGGACAGGTCAGCCTGACGGGGGCTGCGTCTTACGTTGTTCGAAGCGCCGGGCATGTTAGACCCAGGAAGGGAGCCACCAAAGCGAGCAGTGCATCTGAAACGCCCTGCGTAGCGAATTAACGGCGTGCACCCGGACTCGTGCCGGCGCGTATAGTTGTGCTGTTCACAGGTGTCTTTAATTCAGAGTCGGACGTGTGGCCCGGAGTCCCTGGCCGAATGTTCCCGCCGCCCCCCACCCGCATCCACGCTCCTCAGGGCCCAACCTGGGCCTTGGGGGCTGAGTGGTCAGTGCCCCTGAGGGCTGGGTGTCACAGTGGCCAGGGCTTGCAGCTCTGACCTCCGCCCCCGCATCTACCCCCAGCGGCCCTGTGGCTCACATCCAGCCGGGAACCCTGCCGTCCCTCAGTCGGACAGCAGTTCTTTTTCATCTTCTCCCTCCACTATCCCCCTTGGAAGCTGCCAGGGCCTTTGGGGGCTCTGTGTCATCCCTGGGCGGGGGGCTGCAATAGACTTGATGGGGATCCGGCAGCCAGGCGGCAGCCTCGCAAGGCCCCTGTGGCCCTCCGTCCAGGCCCTGACCCCAGGGTGGCCTGGACTCTGGGTGGGACCCCGGGGCTGAGAGGGAGAATCTAGGACCAGAGACAAGGCAAGAGACAGTATGAGGAGAGAGGCGCCCACAAAGGGACCCTCCCTCTGGGGGAGCAGGCAGACCCTGGCCCAGGCTGTGAGCAGATTTGGGGTGAGGAGTGAGGGTACCACACAGGAGACGGGAGAGGGCAGGAGACTCGGGCTTCAGGGC
This sequence comes from Mormoops blainvillei, assembly GCA_004026545.1. Classification (NCBI taxonomy): domain Eukaryota; kingdom Metazoa; phylum Chordata; class Mammalia; order Chiroptera; family Mormoopidae; genus Mormoops; species Mormoops blainvillei. The sequence goes on along the minus strand of PVJD01008124.1, from coordinate 10,040 downwards.
CTGTGCACGTCTCTGTAAGTTGGGGCTCAGGGCCCTTGGCACGCCTGCGATGGCCGTGAAAGTGCTCCGTGGCCCGTGGGAGGCTGCCGGGGGACCTGCTTGGCCGCCAGACCCACCCCGTGTGCGCACTGTGGACCTGGGACACACGCGACCCTGCGGGTCGGCACGGCCTGGGAGGGCGCTTGCTGGAGACCCCGGAAAGAGGACGGGGGCGGGGGGGAGGCGCCGGCACTCCCTCAGCCGCCACCTTGCGGCTGGCAACGTTCTCTCTCCTGTGAGCCTCCCGGCGTCCCCGGATGAAGGCCACCAGTGCATTTTACAGGAGAGAAAAGCAGAGACACAGAGAGGCCAAGATGGGGCGGTGATGTGCCGGTCTCACCCAGGTGGCCGTAGCCAAATGCACCAACAGGCGGCTGGGCCCGGGGCCCTACCCGCACCCACTTCCCCGAAGCTCAGCCCCTAGGTTTCCACATGGTCACTTTCTGGGGGTGTTTCTCCTTACTATTTTTAACAGCTGTATTGAGGTGAATTTGCATGCCCCCAAGTCCGCCCACTGGGAGGTGCACCATGCGGTGACTTTCCAGTTGCCCCCTGGGAGCCCCCTTGCCCCTTTCTTCAGCCTGGCTTCCCGTGGATGATTTCGGGACCCCCCCACCCCCAATCCATGGCTGGGAGCTGAGCCGACTTAATCCTTTTGACCTTGGTTCAGAAATCGCCCCCTCCAGCCGTTCCCGCGGTGCTTTGCAATCCCGCTGCCGTGCAGCAGCCCTGGGTGGCCAGCGCCTCCTGACCGGCCCCCGGCACCTGGCCTGACCCCCTGTCCCGAGTGCAACCCCTCTGCGAGCCTGCCAGGCACCCTGTCTGGGGGTGGCTGGGGTGAGAGACCCCAAAGACTGAGAAAGATAGGCCCCATCCAAGCGTCTGCTTGGAGCCCGTCTGGGGGTCGGTCTCAGCGTGGCCCTTGTCCGTGAGGACAGGCCAGGGACGTGGACAAAGCCCAGGCCTGTAGCCCGCGGTACTGGGATCAGCTCTGTGCAAGCTGGGTACAGAGACCTGCAACGTTCCCACCCGTCTCCCCTGGCCTCAGTTTCCCTATATGCGAACCTAGGACCCGTTGGTCATGATTCCTCCCCAAGCCAGGGTTCAGCCCCGAATGACCTCTGACCTCGCTTGTCTTCTGGAAGCCCATAGAACCTGGAAGGGGAAGGGGGTGCCCTGAGTGCAAACCCACAAGTCTTGCTGGAGGGCAGGGCTCCTGCAGTCTCCCAGCTGATGCTGAAGGAGGGGTCGCTCTGCAGACCAGAAACCCTGCAGGACACGCAGCCGGCCCACAGGCTGGGAGTGGGATGGGATGGGAAGACACACGTGTTGCACCCGTGTGGGGGAGTCGTGCCTGCACGGCTTGACTTCAGGGGACCCCAGGCACCTGTCCCCCAAGAGAGGGGACCCCACCCGTGCCCGCCGCTGTCTTCAGAGCCCCCCCAGGCTTCCCCACGCTCTGTCTGCAGTGAGAACCACAGGACACGGGAGACCGCAGTTCATCTGTGAGCTGCATTGTGTTGGGGGCTCTTAATTAGGACCTAATTAGACTAATTAACTTTCAAATGAGAAACTTGGATTTTTCCTCCCCCTCTCTCTCTTTCTATTGCTTTCTCTTCGTCCCCCTTTTGGAAAATGAAACAAGGATAAACATTTGAGTGGTTCGCTGCAGCCTGGGGGTGGCGGGAGCCAGCCCAGTGGGCTGGGCGCCGCCCCGCCCCCAGCCCCGCCCCCGCCCTCTGGGTCTGGCTGCAGCTGCTGGGGTGGGGGGGGCGCCCGGGGCCCATGTCGAGACACACTTCATTCCGGCTCCAGGAAGATGAGGGTGCGGCCAGTCGTTCCTTCGGCGGATGATGCTCATTCTGTTCCTGGCGCCAAGCATGGAAGATGAGCAGGGCGCTGGGTCCCTAGAGGGGGACAGAAGCAGGGAGAAGAGGGACAAGAGCACTAGGGTGGGCCCGGTCTCCCCACCCCCACCCTTGCGTAACCCTGACCCCACGGATCCCCTCCCCCACCCGCGCCACCAGGGGCGCCCATCCCTTGGCCCAGGTGCCGACTGTGTTTCGACCCCCTGCCCTGCAGGCCACCGGTGGCACCGTTTTCCTTGGCAAAGGCGGCCATTCCCGAAGGCAGCCAAGACGTTTATTCCAAAGCTCCTTCCTCCCAGCACTGGGAGCTGAGGCACCTCCCCCCAGGCTGAAAAGAGGAAATGCTGCCCACCCCCAGGAGGGGATCATCTCATGGGACCAGCGGAGGGAGCCCCTGCCCACCCTCCTCCAGCAGACACGCCCCCAGCCACGGGCCTTGCCTTCTGCGGACCGAGGGCTGATCTAGGGCTGACCAGCACGTCATGGCTTGGGGAGAGCATGAGGGCTAAACAGAGTCGCCACCCGGGACCTGGGCCTGGGGCTCCATGGAACGTCCTGAAGCTGTGAGCTGTCCTGTCCGCCCGCCACCCCAGGCTTCACTTGGACACCCCCCACCCCCCACCTGCTCTCTACCTTCCGCCCCGCCCCCCTCCCAGTACCTGCAGGGCCAGTGGGCGACCTGAGGGTCGCAGCCAGACTCACCCTCCCAGCCATTCTTTCCCTCTCCTCATCTTCCCCTCCAGGACCAGACAGGACCATTCCTGACGCCAACACCTCCAGCAGCCTTACTGATCCCCCCTCAGCCTCTGTCCCAGCTGCAGGGTGATGGCCTCGCAGTGGCCCTGCCGGCAGAGGGGGGCAGGAAACCACCCCTGCTGACATTCTAGAACAGAGTGTGCTCAGGCCCGGGGGCAGGGGGCAGGTCGGAGTCAGTGTGCCCCCACCGGCCTGCACGGCTCAGCAGAAGGGCCCGGCTTCCACAAAGGCCCAGCGGAGGCCTGGGCAAAGTGGGCCGCGGCCAGCTTGTCTGGACACCATCTGGCCGGGAGCCGCTCGCAGAACCTGGGCGAGGAGAACCTGAATGCAGGGAAGTGGGTTTGGCGTCCGGTGGTCCCCGGTGGGCCCAGGGAAAGTGGGGCACCCTGTCTGCAAGGCTTTCGCATCAGTTGGACGGGAGGCAGGCCCGACGGGCTGGCCAGCGGGGCCCTCCCTCTGAGTCCATGCAGCCCAGCACTGTGTGGGCACCAGCAGGAAGGAGCTGGACCCTCGGGTGGGCTGGGGGCCCCCCTTCCCTGTTCAGACTCCCTGCTGTTTCTCTCGGGTTCCGGTGACTTCTTGTTCTGCCTGGGGTCCTCCAAGTGGGCTGTTCTCCTGGATGGCGACGTTTCTGAGGACAGAGAGGCCTGGTCACAGTCAGAAAGAGGGCCTGCAGGATGCCCCAGCCTCTCTACAACCCCTCCCAGAGCTGCAGCCCAGCCTGCAGACCAGACCTGTAGCTCTGTTTCAGGGACCTGGGGTCCCCAAAGCTTGTGTCAGCGCCCGATATTGACACCCAAGACACTAAGGGTCAGCGCCCAGCTCCGACCCAGAGGGCTGAGCCACGTGGCCTCCTTCCCCTGGAAAAGCCCCGGGTCTGCCGCTACCCCCTTGAAACTCAGTGTCCCCAGGTTAGGGACAGGCTGCAACTCTATTTAACAAGAGCAGCTCACGACTGCCTCCATCCGAGATACCTCAGACCCGCTGATACAGGGGTGCTTTGTGGGGGGGAGGGAAGGTGGGGAGAGGGGCATCCAGAGGCCGCCTGGGCAGGGGGGAAGTTGCTCCTCTCTCCGCCGCCCCCGCAGCAGGAGCCGCTGGGTTCAGGGGTTGGAGGAACATGGGGGGCCCTGCCGTTTCAGTCCCCGCCTGTCACCGCCCCCCAGCCAGCCCCTGCCATGCCTGCACCAGCTCTCTCGCACAAACCTAGGGCCCCTCGGTGACTCCCGCTGCAGGTGGCACCAGGGGACGCTCTGAAACACTGCAGTTTGGGAACCGCCAGATCCAGAGAGTGTGCGGCTGGGTTTTTCCACTCCAGCCACCTGCATTTCCCGGCCCCGCTCCCCCTCCCGCCCGCGCTGCCTTGCACGGTGCTCCCAGCCTGCTCTCTGCCTGCCCGCCGGTCCCCACCCCGCCTGCGGACCCCTGGCCTCCGTGCGGCACCACCTGCAACACCCCAGGGCTTTGTTAGCACAACTCAGTTCAAACGTCTGATTAGTCCTTAGGAGATCGCGGGGTCAATTTTCCACAGCTCCTTCCTCTCCATTTAACTAATTTAACTGCACGATTGTTACAAATTTCATTTTATTATAGCCCTTCTTCTCAGTCCAATTGAATTACTAAAATCTCATTTTCTCAGAAGTGCTGAATATGTAACTAGAGGAAAAATTATGCTCCTGTCTGCCTATTAGGACGGTTCATGCATGTGTGAGCCGAGTGACATGTGACGGCCACACGGACATCCTGTGTGTGGTGGGTTTGGCCGGGGGCAGGGTGGAGGCGGGGCGGGAGGCTTGCATGCCCGGGGTCTGCGCCACGCAGGGCGGGCCCCAGGCGGGGTCGTCCGTCCCCGTGCCCGTCCTGTCCCCGCGGGTAAGAACATGTGTGTGCAGACAGCCCTCTGATTGCAGGAGGGGAACCACATTAACTCCCGATTACAAATTAAACAATGTCTGTGTGCCGTTGTAATTAAAGGGAAATTCAATTCGGTTCTAATGCCCCATTATGCCAGGCTCTGTGAGGTGAAGCCGGGTTTGCGCAGCTGGTTTAATGGGCCCGGAGGTTACAGGCAGCGGGCGCGGCAGCGCGGTTGGCCCTGGATCTGCTGGCGCCCGGTTCTCGGCGGGGGCTGCGGGGGAGGAGGCCGAGAGTTAGTTCTGATCTGCCCGGTCCTGGGACTGTCCTCAAGTCTCCACCCCAAAAGGGGCCTCCGTGGGGTGGCTTGGTGTCCTTGGCAGTTGTGGGTTTTGATGTGACCACTGCCCGCCCTGCGGCCCCGACCCTAGAGTGTGTGGGTGGAAGGGGGAGGGGCTGTGCCTTCAGCTGCAGGAGCAAATTTCAGCCTTCCGGGAGAAACATTTGTCCTCCTGGCTCCCCCAGAAGGGTGTCAGGGTGGTGCAGAAGGACTCCCATCCAAATGGGATGTGGTCACACCAGGCTCTGGATTGGGTGGGTCTGCACAGACCCACGAAACAGGAGTGGGACGTGCGCCAGGCCATCGGGCGTGCCCAGGCCTCTCTTGGGGTCTCCTGTGTTCATCAGCAGCGAGGGACAGGCTTCTTGGGGCTCCTCAGGGTGCTCCCCCACCCTGACCCTTTCCTTGGGTCCAGGAGCCCAACATCTGGACGTCTCGCCTCTGTGATGTGACCCTCGCTGGCCCGTGACGGCCCTTGCCCCTCCCACTCCTGTGCATCCCTCCAGGCTCTGGCTGAGCCGCCGCCTCCGGGCAGCCGCCCTGAGCGCCCCCAGCGGGGTGGTCCCGTGCCAGCCGGGAGGCATTCTCCGCCTGTCTGTCTAACTAAGCGGGGCATTTCTGCAGGGCACGAGCCTAATGATGCCTTCTTCACCCCCAGACTCAGGGGTGTTTATAAAAAGGGTAAATGAGCGACTCTCAACCCCTGCCCTGCTGACTGCTCCGTGGGCCCTCACCATCTTTCTCAGACAGGCCTCTCTGCCAAGAGGGGTGGCACGTAGGACGTGAGGGGTGGGTGGGTGGCCTGGCTCCAGAGAACGTTCCCCTGGGGACTGCCCAGACAGCACGTAGGCCTTGACCACCCAGGAAACCGAGGAGGGTTCGCCCTGCTCTGAGCCCTGCGGCCCGAGGTCCGTGTGTTCAGGCGTTGGCCACCTGTGGGATTCTGGCGCTGACATGCCAGGGTCTGTCCCTCACGTGGGCCAGGGCCGCCCTGGCAGTGGGTGGCACGCAGTTTCCCCCCAGCCTGGAGCTGTGTCGTGCTCCCTGATCCCCAGCTCTACCTGCCCGTCACAGATCACGGAGAGTCCCCTGGGGCCAGAGCTAGACGCTCAGTTATCAGTCCCACCGGCCCGGGGGCTGGGCCTGGGGGCCCCGGCAGATGAGCTGTGTGCTTCCTCAGACTTCAGAGAGGGCGTGGGGGCTGTGTTTCCAGGTGGATACGCAGGAGCATGCACACACGTGTGAGCACACACGTGTGAACACACACGTGTGAACACACACGCCCAGCAGTTGAACCAGTGCCCGTCAGCTCTCCCGTAAGGGGGTGGGCGTGGCGGTCCATCAGAGTGTGTGAGCCTGCCGGCATGGGTGTGAGTGTGCATGGGCGAGTGTGTATGCTGGGCTGGCTGTGCGGTGAGGGTGGATGTCTGTCTGCACGTGTGAGAGAGTGTGTCCAGTGTGCCACACACCCGGGCCGTGGAGCGGGACGGCGTGGGCTCCAGATGAGCTCTGAGTAGGGGTGGGGGTGGCAGGGAGTGTCCTGTCCCATTGGCTCGTTAGCCCTTCGTGTTTTGGCTCCACAGAAGACCCCGGACTTGTGTCCACCACGGGGCAGTGCCAGCACTGCATGGCCGTGTAAGCCGTCCCTGTACCAGCCTTGTGGGGTGGTGGGGTCCCCTTTGCCCGGTGTTCGTTTTCCCTGGAGCAAACCCCCACTGCCTGCCCTGGGGAACCTCGGCTCCTTCCCAGTGCCCGGGGCTAGTGTTTGGAGAGACCCCCCCGCCCCCCTCCGGGGCCCCAACGTGGGCTTGCTCTCAGCAGCCCCGAACTGTCACCGGGCAAGGACCTGCACTGCCCCCCTCCACGCCTGCCTCCTGTGCTTGTCCGTCCCAGGACCCACCACCTCAAGGATGTGCCAGCTCACCAGGCCACTGTGCCACTGTCCGCGGGGTGGAGAAGCCTGCCACCATCCCCGCTGCCCATGCTCATATTCTGCCTCAGGTGTGTGAGTGCCTGTCCCCAGGAGCCCAAGGGGGACCCACAGGGCCGGCAGTCGGCTGCTAGGCGAGAGGGCCCCCGCACCCCTGGCCTGGGCCCCTGTCCAGACCCCTTCCTGCCTAAGCCAATTAAATGCGAAGTCGGTGCCCAGGCCTGGGTCCCAGCCTGAGACCCCACCCCCTGCCCAGCCCCAGGGCCTTTTATTCATTTGGGGCTCACCCCCTCCTGCGGGAGGCCAATGGGCTCCAGCCTCCGAACCGGGGGTGCCAGGGGAGAGGAGCTGTGTGGGGCTCTAGTAGGGGCACGCAAGCCACAGGCCGGTGCCAGGGTCTCCTGCCTGGGGACGTGGGAAGGGTGGCGACAGCCAGAGAAAATGCGCACACAGTGCCCACATGCCAACCTGGGCGGGACTCTTCACCCCTTTAGCTCACGCTCACACAGCCCCGCAAGGCAGGCACCTTGTCGTCCCCTTTGCAGTTGAGGGGACTGGGGATTGGGGGTGCCCCAGCGGACCCGCCCAGGGTTGTCTGGGAAGCGGCCACGGACGAGGCAGCCGGAATCACGGACACTTGTCCCTTAGTCCGGGGGCTGGAAGTGTGAGATCAAAGTGTTGGCAGGGCCATTCTGAGACCTGTCTCCTTGGCGTGTAGACGGTCATCTTGCCTGTGTCCTGATCTCTTCTTATAAGGACACCAGTCAAATTGGGTTAGAGCCCACCCTAGCGACCTCATTGAACCTTAATCACCTCTTCAGAGGCACTCTCTCCAAACACAGCCACCTTCTGAGGTGCTGGGAGTCCGGGCTCTGACGCCGGAACTTGGAGGTGACACCGTCTCACCCAGAGCTGGGGCAGAGGCAGCTCCAGCGCCATCTGAGCTCAGAACCCCCGATGCACCGTCCCTCTAGGCCTGTGATTGTCACAACCAGCAACAGCCGCGAAAGCCATCCGGGGCTGGGAGGCAGTGCCCCGGTCACTGTGGCCATAGTGAGCCGAGTCGGACAGAGCACGGGGTGGCGGAGGAGGGCGGCCGGGGCCCGAGGCAGCCGCCTGGCTGGGACCACTCCTGCCCTGCCTCTGCCCTGCCCCTGGGTGACCTCCCCTGGGGGACAGCTCTCACGGGGCTCTTAGGGACACGAGGAGACCTGGCTCCAACCACAGGGTCCTCAGAAGTCACTGTGCTGAGTCCCTTGGGGACGTCATCAAACGGCCACCAACCAGTTTTCAGCCTGACTTTGATTCATCAGCACAGGTGGGGCCAGGCATCTGCGCTTGAATCGGGTCCCCTTGGGGTTATTGAAGCAGGTTCCTCTGGTCCGAGGGGTGGGGGGTGATACTGTCCCTGGGTGTGGGATGGGTGGGTGGGCGCTTGGTGGCCTCTCAGGGCCTGGAGTGAGTTAGGAGCCAGCTGGCGGCCGAGGAGAGGGACACTGTCGGCCGAGGGCCCGCAGAAAGGCTCTTGGCCAGGAGTTCGTCGACTCTTAAGCCTCAAGGGCCAACTGCAGACTGGACAGTGCCCAGGTGCCGATGGGCGCCAGCCCAGCCAGCCCAGGACGAAGCAGAGAAAGAGTGTGAGGACAGGCAGCCAGGGTGTGGGGCAGACAGCAGACCGCGACTGGACATGAGACGGAGAGAGAAGGGGACTGCCCGTGGGCAGGGCGGGGTCTCCCCAGGTCCCGGAGGCCCTGCAGGGGCTGGTGCCTCTCAGCTACCCCTCTCCCACCCCGGCCCAAACGGAGCCGGGGGCGGGGGAGGGGGAGGCTGCAGACCAGACAGCGTGGCTCTGTGGTTGGCCAGGAATGAAGCTCGTTCTCGCCCAGTGACCACAGTGCAGGCAGGCACCGCCGGCCAAGGGCACAGAGTCCCCGCTTGCTCCGCGTGCCCCGTGTTCTCCCCGACTCCCGCAGGAGGGCCCGTTCGCACCCACAGAAGCCGGAGGGTCCGTGGGCTGGTGCGCCCCGGCCCTGCGGTCTAGCTCAGGGGGCAGGCAGACCCATTTGATTCATCGGCCCAGGTGGGGCCAGACGTCTGCGCATTAATCTCGTGAAAGGCCAGGCTGCGCGCGGGTCGAGCTGAGTCCCCACCGGCCTCTGTCACGGCATCTCGGCCCTACAGCAGGGATACAGCCGCGGACACTGGGCAAGTGAGCCGATAAAACTTTATCTACGCAAACAGGCAGTGGGCCAGCCCGTTGGTCAACCCCAGGTCCGGTTGACCTCGGGGCCCAGACCTGCCCAGCTGTGGAAGCGGAAGACGAGCAGGGGCGGGGGTTGTGGCACAGATGCCCAGTCCCCAGCCAGGTTGACTCGGCATGGGGGTTGGCCCTGCCCTCAGCAGGACACCGGGTGCCAGACCTCTGGGGTCCCCGTCCCTAGGAATGGAGAGCCTCCCAGCCAGGGGCTCCCCCCCGGTGAGGAGCCCGGGGAGACTGGCCCTGGGTAGTTGAAGAATGAAGACCAGGGCGGCCACAGCCGGGCCCCAAAACTGAGCCCTGGCCCAGGGCACAGACGCCCGGGTGCCAGAGACCAGAGCACACTCTGTCCTCTCCCCCAGTGACCCCTGCAGCCCGTCTGGGACCCCGGGATGTGTCTCAGAGCCAGGCATGCCCTCCCGAGACGTCTTTCCCACAGCCCCCCACCCTCAGCGGGCCAGTCCCCAGAGCGGCAGCCACGTCAGACCCATGGCCAGAGGAGGGCCGGGCCTGGCTCTGCTGTCCACCCGGATGGGGGAGGCCCCGAGAGATGTGAGCCCACGGGGGCTGCGCGGGCCCTCTCTGCAGCAGCGGCTCAAAATCCCCCCGAGGCGCCAGCTGCTCTGCGCCCTGGAGCGGCTGGTGCTGAATCGGCTGAAACCCGAGCTTCCCGGCCGGCCGAGGGGAGGGTGCGGGCGGGAGTCAGCAGGCCAGGAGGGTGCCCAGGAGCCTCTGCCTGGGGGTGGGGGTGGGCCGGCTCCCCCCACCGGGTTCTGCAGCCTTCAGGGGCTCCCACAGCCCTCTCCGGCCCTCTCCGGCCCCCCAACCCGTGGAGCTGGGGCGTGTCCCCCATTCTCCTCCTCACCCTGTTCAGAGTTGGTCGTCTTTGCCTCTGTGCCCGCAAGGGACAGGAGTCTGGGGGTGACCTTCTCCCCAGGCGTCTCCTTCTTCACCCCAGAATTTCTGTGCCCCCCATGTCCCTGCCCCTGTCTCATT
>PVJD01008123.1:0-76007 GCA_004026545.1 Mormoops blainvillei | reverse complement strand
CCTGGTCCTGGGAGTTGTCACGAGGACTAAGGAAGGTGCTGGAATAAGGTGCTTAGCAGGCACCTGGCACAGGGTAAGTGCTCAGGTGTTGCCTGCGCCCAAGTTACACCTCCAAGGCTGTGAGAACAGCAGGAACAAATGAGACTCCACTGTGGGCTTCGAGAAATTTACCACTTAATGAGGGACCATGGGAGAAAGAGCTAATGGAAGGGCCATCAGAGCACCACCACGCCACACAGCAAGCGACAGCCCCCAGCACCCCTGAATGTAACTCACGTTCATTCATCCGCATACATCCCCCCAAAATGTCCCTTCTTAAAATGCACAGAAAAATGATGCCAATGGTGACCCTCCCAGTACCTCCCAGTATCTCGCCCAAAGTTCACAGTTCACATTAACTATAATTTTTTTCACTTCACCGGGAAGAAAGCTAGACAAGGGGGCACCTTTTATGGCAGGGCAGTGGTTTGCAACTTTCGGAGGCCCAGGATCGCTGAGGGGGTGTCTGTTAAAAGTATAGCTGCCCAGGGCCGCCCCAAACGCATGCGCCAGAGCCTACTAAGGGTGGGGCCAGAGCTCTTCTATTGTAGCTGCACTACCCTGGCTTGAGGTCAGAGAGACAAGCTAGAAAACAGCCAAGGCAGAGAGGTCCCGCGCTCCTCGACCGCCACACCGCCTGACCGCCAGCTTCGAAACCTCAATGGACTTGGAGCCATTTGCTCACAGTTCCAGTAGGTGGCAGAGTCGGGGCGCGGGTGGTCGGCTGCAGGCCAACTGACGCAGAGGAGTTGCAGCGTCCTCAGTGGGACTGCTAAGAAAGGGAGCTCAGGGGAACAATGCCCCGCCCCGCTCCAGCATCCCCGCGTGGGAGGGGAGGGCGCTGATCTTCCGCACTGGCACTTAGCGTCCCCTTCCTCCACTGAAAGCAGCCAAAAGAGAGTGCAGTGTCCCAAAGCAATCAACTCATCGAGTGTATTGAGCTTCTGCCGTGGCTCCGCCGCGGCCTCTCCACACCCAGCGATGCGCTCGGTAGCCCGGAGGTGCCCGTCGGAACCCTTTAGGTCTGAGAAAAGCCTGGCTAAATGCAGCGATAGTCGCTTGCCCACTTCCTTTCGGTTCCCTCTGAGGTCCCTTCATCCGTAGGAGCCTTTCCTGGTGACCACCCAGCACCCTTTCCTTTGCGTCCCCCTCCGGCCTAGCCTTCTGCTCCGGGGAGCTCCGCGTCCCGGGACTGCCCGGGCATTTCGCGCTCCCTCGGGCCGGCGGAGGTGGAAATCCAGCCTGCAGCGGGGGCTGCACTGCCGCCCTGCGGACAGCAGGTGGCGCCGCGGACTCCGGCGGCCGAGACCCAGAGCTACGGAGACTTTCCTAGAGAGAGGAGGTAGGTGCCCGGTGCACAGGGGGCACGAGGCGTGGAGACTTGATACGGGAGCCAGTGTGCGTGTGAAACGTGCAGTCGGTTCCCGGTGCCCTCTGCCTCCTGGCCCGGGCTCCAAAGCTGGCAGGGGACCGAGGAGGAATTTGAGAACGTGTCAGCTGGAAAGGCTGGAACCTCCTCGTGGAAGAAATGGGGAACCTGCATCTAGGCACTTACTCAGAAGGGCAGAGCCCAGGCTCCCTTCCTGCCGGCCTTGGGCCCACGGACGTGGCTCTTCCAAGAGGTGCGCCGCTGTGGGCGCATCCCCGCCGAAGGTCCCGCGTCCTGGGCGCCCAGGCCCCAGCTCTGGGCTTCCCCACATTTGAGTTTCTCACACCCGCCTTCTTGGGTCTGCTCCCAGCGGCACACCCCTCGGACTGTTTACTCGGTTCGTGTTTTTCTTAAAACCAACGCACTTTTGTTAAAAAGAAAGAGACGGGAGGAAGGGAGGGAAAAGAAACCCCAAAGTGGAGTCATTTGCTCCCAGGACAGCAAACCAAGACTTAGTTGCAACTTCGGCCTCTCCCTTCAGCCTGAAATGTCCTCATCAGCGCTAGGGAGGGGATCTGTCCCCTCCAAATAAATGGCGCTGGCCTGAGACAGTCCCCCCACCCTTCTCCTTTGCTAATGCCCCCTTGCTCCAACCCTTCTGCCTGGAAACACCCTCCGTTTTGTACAACTCCCTGTGAGCGCCCCCTCGCCGGCGGCGGGGGAGGGCGGGGGCGGGGGCGGCAGGATGCTTGTCCGATTGGCGAACTGCTTAAGCAGGTCAATCAGCTCTTCAATTTTACCCGAGTCGGTTTTGATTTTAACACTTTTTTCAAGTTAAAAATAACTGGAGGCCCCGTTCGTTTTTGCTTTTAAACTACAAACAGGACTGTAAAGATAAATATATATAACAATTACGATTTCTTAGAAGTTTGGCTATTTCCCAGGGAAATTCATCTGCCACACCACCGGTGGTGTATTTTCCACATTTTAGGCAAAACTGGGATTCCAATACAACCCGCCCCCCCAACACACACACACACACTGGAATTGTGGAGGAGAGGAGACCCCAGGTGACGCCAAGGGAGAAGGGAGCCCAGGTGACAGGCGGCGGCACTTTTACCCCCTGCAGAGCGGAGGGACTCGGACCTGCATTCTGTATTCTGGCTGCAGCATAATTGCCCTTCTGGAAACGGTGAGCTCTTCCCTACCCTGGAAGCCGGAGCGGAAGGGTGGAGACCTGCCTCCCTGTGAGCTCTCAAGGTGGCCCCACGGCATCTCAGGGTGAGGCGCCCCCCTGCAGCTGCAGACCCATCCCTCCCGCCCCCTTGTGGGGGTGCCTTCTTGCCTCTGCCCTCAGTGTATTGCCTGCTATGGAGGCAGCTCATGTGGGTGACACAGAGGCCAGGGCAGCAGAGTGGGACCCGGGGATAGAGACAGGAGGCGAAGCGGCCCTTCTTCTTACAAGGCCTCTGTGAGCCTGTTGATAAGGTCTGCCCACGCTTAGTCTTGGTTTCCTATCTGTGAAATAAAGAGGGAGGATTACGGAGGGCGGGGGGCCCTGCAGTAGGGCCCGCTCCAAGCCCCTCTCCAGGCTCTACCCCAAGGCTGCAGGGGAGAAGACACCCCATGGCCAGCGCAGTCTTCCAGAGCATGTGCCAGTCTCATAGCAGGAGGTCCAGGGTGCCCCCACCTCCAGAGAACACCCAGGAGACTGTGGTCAAGCAGGAGAAAGACCCTCTTCCCTGCCTGTGTCCTGCAGTCCTGGACTGCGGGGGTCGCTTATGCCCTCTTGCCCCACAGATCTTTAGGTCGAGAAGACCCAATGATTGGTCCTCGGTCCTGGGACGTCGCCTGTCACCAGAGCTCTAATGTCTTTTTCTTGAGCCCGCCGGCCCCAAAACATACATGAGCAAGAGTTTGCAGAATGGAGAGAAAAAAATAGTTTAATGTGGAATTGGCCAATACAGAGATGGAGAACTTACTGTGCTCTAAAATAACCCGATTCCCAACGGCATGTGGGTCACAAATTATATCGGACAAAATCACAAGACACCCTGAGTGCAGGTTCGGGGCTGTGCTCAGAGGTCAGGTGAGGATAAGGATCATTTCTTCAGCTCTTGAGAACAGTTCTGAGGTCTTTTCCAGCGCCTCTCTATTGGGTCCCCGTGGGAAAGTGGCCGGGGGTCGTTCCACGTTCCACCCTAGGGCTCAGGAGCCGAAACTTAACTGAGGTCAAAGGTTCTCTTTAGAGGTCAGACGTGTGCCCATTAGTGAGGCCCAGGCTCTGTCTCCTGCTGTCCCGGGGCTTGCTGGCCGTCAGGGGCAAGGCTGGGGCTCGGAGGGGTATAGACAGAAAGGGACAGAAATGACTTTTCGAGTAGGATTTAAAAACAAATGTAATCGAAGTCAGAGGGACCCTCGGTTTCACACTGAACGAGCCTGGTCCGTGTCTGGGTACAGGAGAGTTCGGTGCGCCCTTCGGGTCCGCGGGGAAGTCTGTAATACTGCAGGCCTGCTGTGACGGGCCTGGCTCTCTCCCTAGTGGTGGGGACTTCAGATGAGTTACTTAACCTCCCTCAGTTTCAGTTTCCCCGGGTGAAAAATGGGTGTGGTACCTACTTCACAGTGTTGGTGGGGGTGAAATCAGATCGTTTGTGCAGAGGCAGCGAATCAACAACATGCAGGGCACCTGCTGCCGTGAGGGCCTGGTGCACCGCCAGTTCCTTCTCTGGGGATAAGCTCGCACGGGGTTCTGGGAAAGCCACGTAGAGAAGGTGAACGCAGGTTTGTACAGGGTATCTTCTGTGCCATGGCAACTCCACCCAGGCCCCTTCCTCCCCCGTGGTCTCTACACCTTCTGCCAGCCCCTCCGCCCTTGACTGCTGCTCTTCGTGCTGGTGGCAGCATGCCACCTCTCTCATAGAGCCGTGATCTTCCTTCTCCTCCTCTTCCAGATAGGGAAGTGGCAGCCACCATAGTCATCATCGCCCTTCCACTCTCGCCAGAGTCCTCAGGACACCCTGCCTGTGGCAGGCGCTCGTGCCCAGTCTGTCGTCTGAAACTCCACAGAGTCGTCTGAAGGCTCAGACCGGAGGTCCCACCAAGCAGATGACTTCTGTTTGGTCGTTTTGCCATGAAAGCATCTAACCAGCCAGGTGTTAGGCCCGACTGCCGTATGCACAGCCAAGCGCCTGGAGCCTCACACCCAGCTCAGCGGCCTCCCCCTGCATGCCTGAACCCTGCAGCCCCTCTGCTGCCCTCAAATGCCACGCTGACCACAGACAGGAAGCTTGACGGCAAGGTCACTGAAGCTCTTGCAGCTCTGCGATTTGGAGAATCTGTTGACCATGGAACAGCGATGACCTTCTCGTGACTTCCCAGCACATGTAAAGTCAAGCTCGACATCCCCACAAGGACCCCGCACTCGGGCCACCACCCTCCTCTCCTCCTGGCTTGCTCATCTTGCCCACCTAGGTCTCAGCGCGCAAGGCGCCTTGCTTTCTGAAAACAACACTAACGCTCTCTCTGTCTGGCAACTCTCCTCCAGGTATGTCTGTGGCCCCCTGCTCCCCTCAGATGTCAGCTCCTCCAAGAGGCCCTCCCTGCCCAGCCTGTCTGAGGCAGCACCAGCTCTCCTCCGCTTCAGAACCCTCGTCACCACTGGGACCTGCTTCTTCTCCATTCTTCATGCTTCCACGTGGAGGGAGACCAGCCCGACCCTCCCTCTTGGCCAGTCTCCCTACCTATCACTCCCTCTTTCCTCCGGGACGACTGAATATCTGATTGATGAGTTTGGGGAAAGACACCAAGCAGGCCCAGCTCAGCCCCCTTCTCTTGGGGACCCAGCGCATCTTCAGAGAGCATATTTTTGTCTGCTCCATCTTGCAGAAAGGGCCTTCACACCCCACCCCCAGCAGGCAGGGGGAAGGAGAGAAGCCTGAGGGTGGCCCTGCCTAGTTCATGAATAAAGCATTAACTAGCTACGTCCTCCGTTCAGTGTTACCAGTTATACATTTAAATATCTGTCTGGCTCCTAGCTTGGTCTATCAATTGGTTATGAATTTAGATGTGTTTCTTTTTTCTATTTATGTGTAACTAATCACCCAAAGCTCAGTAGCTTAAATCGACAATTTACTATATCGCATGTGTCTGTGGGTTGACCAGATGGTTCTTTTTGCCCCACGGGCTGTTGGCCAGAATGTTGTACTGGCTGCAGATCCTTAAAGAGCTTTATTCACAGGGCCGGTATTTGGTGCTGGCTCCTAGCTGGGAGCTTATCTGGGGCCGTCGGCTCGGGGCGTGGGGCCCTTGGCTCTCTGCCACATACTTGTCTGGGCTTCCTCTTGGCTTGGCAAGTAGGTTCCGAAGAGGACTGCTCATGTTTGCTTGGAATACAAGGAAACGTTCCAAGAGGAAGGAGCAGAAGCTGACAGTCTTCTTAAGAATTAATCTTGGATGCCCTGGATCTCAGAGCACAAAGAAATGGCGCACTCACTGCTTAAAAGCCTGGGAAGGCTTCCTACGGCCCTCGGTAAAACACAGCATCTGTAACTGGCTCATTCTACCTGCGGGCGCTCCCTGCCCTCGGCACCGCGCAGCCACGAAAGGTTGCCTGCTTTCCCTCCCTGGGATACTTCAGGTTCAGTGCGGCCTCAGAGGGAGTGGACGGTCTGGTGACATCTGGGATGGACCTGAAGGGACAACATCACACAAGCATAGGTAAAGCTGGCCCTAGTGCTGTGAGCGAGAGGGCCACAGGGCCCCCACGGGCCAGTGACAAGGGGATCTGACTCATCAGGGAGGCCCGTGAGTGACTTCTTGAACAAGTCCCCCCTGAACAGAGATCTGATGGATGAGCAGGAGTTAACTGAGTGAAACAACAGCGGGAGAGAGGAAGAGCTGTGCAAACCCCCTGAGGCGGTGGAAGCCAGGCCCGGTGGTGGAGGAGCAGGAGTCAGACCTAGCAAAGGCCACGACCCAAGCTACGGAGTTTGGATTCTATTCTGAGTATAACGAGAAGCTCCCAGAGGGTCTTAAGCAAGAGACTGGCTGGTGAGATTTTGCAATTTGAGACTACTCCGGCTGCAGCCCTGATATTGTAAACACTTTCTCCCGACCTTAAAGCAGTTGTAGCTCCTGAAATTTAGAGAGAGGCCAGCCAGAATGTGGGGGAGACCCCACAGTTGTCAAAGGGAGAGACGATGGTGGCTTGGACTAGGGACAAGGGAGATGAGAGAAACTGAACAGTTTGCAAAAATGTCTTAAAACTTGTGTGTGGCCAAAGCACAACTGTATTTCTGTTTCTTCCTCTACAGTCTTAGCTGTTACGAAGAACCCGGGAAGACACGCCATCCCACAGCGTGTTGGCTGGGGGCGTCTCGAGGCTGTGTATCCAGTTGGTTGGGTGTAAGAAGCAATGTCACGTGTGCAAGTCCGTCTGTTTTGACAGCATCCCAAGGCAAGGACAGTGCAAGCGTTAGGGGTTTGGTCATGCGCACATATCATGTCCTCGTGCCTGCTTTTGCAGAAGGGCAGAAAAGGGGGCTGGTTGCGTTAAAAGGCTTATCATTATGGCATCGCACATTCCTGGATTCAAGTGCCTATTCCTACTGCTTCACTTCCCTGCTCTGTGGAACGTTCCAGAACCTCTTTATGCTTCTATTTCCTCACCTTGAACATGGGAGTGATAATAGCAACCACCGTTTTTCAGAGTCCAAATAAACACTCCTTCTGCCCCTCCTGCGTTCAGAACTGAGAAATGAGACCAGGCGCCAGACAGGTAAAGATCAGAATGTCATGTTGATGACTGACAAGGCCAGATCAGAGGATGTGGCTGAGGTGCAAATGCTCCGCGCAGTCACTGACACAGTGAGAAGCCACAGGCAGCAGAGGACAGCACACCCTGCCCAGGGCGGGTGGCTCAACCTGGCACTGAGCCATCTCAGACAGTAACTGGGGGCCGGGTCACAAGCCTTCCTCCTGCCCTGGGGACTTGGGGACTGGAGCAGCTGGGTGAGCTCCCGCAGCACGCCATGCTGGGAACAGAGTAGGAAACCCCACTTCCCCCCATGAAAATACGAGAAGGGGACGGAAGCAACTCCCTCAACACCTCATGGGGTTGTGACGGAGAGCAGAGAAGAAGCAGGTACAGTGTCTGCAGGTCTGCAGCACAGACTCTGCAGAGGTCTTGGGGCAGGAGAGTAAGAAGCCAAGGGAATAGGGAAACTGAGACGGATGGGGAAATGCGAGCTGAGCAATTGACAGCCAGACGCAGATATGGTCACCAGGGTTAGGGTAAGTGCCTGGCCGGGGACAAAACTGGGAAAACAAGGCCCTTGCCCCCAGGGGGACCCCTCCTCCTCCAGCCTTTCCTCCCTGGAGATAAATGAGATCTTGGCCTCAGTCGTGTTTCAGCCCCAGGCCCAGAAAAGCAGCAAAACCAGGTGGGCAACTCCCGGCCCAACTGCAATGATTAAGGACCCTTGCCCTACCACCGACCAATCAGTGCTGACCAGGACCCTGAATGGGCTCACCTGGAGCACTGATGAGCATTCTACTGGAACCTTCCCCCTGAGACCTGCCTTAAGTTCCCTGCCTGCAAGAGACAGTTAAAAGCTTCAAGCCAAAGGACCCAGGGGGACATGCCCCCCCATGTGGGGAGCAGCGTAAGCCATTTCCCGTTTTCTTTTTCTTTCTTCTCCCTCCACTGCTTTCTTTGTAGGCACACGTCTCCTAAACGCGAAGGGCGGCTTGCAGCTTGTCCCGGGCTGATCCCCTGAACCTGACCCGAGGGCCCCTTTTCTCTGACTTCCCAGGGAGCTCGGGCAGCCCCGCCTGTGCTCGCTTTTTGCTTTTCCTAGGCTCCGCCTTTTGTTTTTCCTAGGCTCCGCCTTTCCTTGTCACTCTGGCCGTTCAGGCCAAAGGTACTAATAAAACTCTGACTCGTGCACTTTCGCCTCTCTAATCTGTAATTCTTTACTGCGCTGGGGAGAGGAGCCGGGCTTCCAACAACAGGCTCATCCCTGGCATCAGCTGTCCTGGGCCGCAAGGCCGGTCCACTGAGGGGCGTTGTGGTTGAGAAACCGCACGCAGCAAGGGAGTTTCTTAAAAGGGGATTTCTCTGTTTCCCCTTCTTTCCTTGTTCCCTATACTCAGGAAATCTCGAGAGTTTCCTAAAGGGAAATGCTGACCAGATATGAACTGGCAAGTCTTCTAAGCAGAGGGGGGAAAAAAACCCCAAAGCTGTATCTCTGTGAACACGGTATCCCGGTCTAGCTGGCTTTCTGGGTATGTGGAGACACTGCTCTGCTGTTTCAGGGCGGGGTGGGGGGAGGCGTTGTTTCAAGGCAGCCTCTCCTCACCCCTTACAATTGAGCAATTAAGAATCACTGGCAGGGAAGTTGCTGCAAGCAAACAGGAACCACCCTGGGGAATGCCCTGTCTAATCACGCAACCATAGGAACTCCATCTAACGTGAGTACAACGGGAAGACAGGAAATAACACATGGTGTGGACTCCAGCTCCGGGTGCAATCTATCAACAGGGCCACACTCAGCATGAGGAGTCTCAGCCAATCTCAGGTCACCTACCTGATGGAGGAAGGCTGCTGGTCATGCGGACACCGAGGGAAAAGCCCAAGGGAGCAGGATGTGTTTGGTCTTCAAGGTCAGTGGCTCTCTTCCCTGTGCTGAGTCATCTCAGTGGGGCACCGAGGGACCACACCTGCCTAAATTTCTGAGGCATATGGAAAACCCCAGCGGCATGATCCCTGAGAGATTTTACCTTGGGTAATCCCTCTTACCATTCCCCCTTGGCATTTCCAACTGTAACACTTCGATCCCCTCTTTCTCCTCAAGGGGGAATCTACACAGATGGAGGGCCCACAGGTTCAGCGTGGTTGCATAATCCACACAAAACTTTCTGCAATAATGGAACCCGAAGTATATTTCTAATTTAGCAATAATAATAGCTAATATTTAGTAATCATTGTGTCTAGGTATTGTTAACTAGGCGTAAGTCAATCAGGAGGCTTCAGCTAGAAACATGATAAAGATATGTTCAAGGGCCGCCCTTGCTGGTGTGGCTCAGTGGAATGAGTGCTGACCTGTCAACCAAAAGGTCGCCGGTTCGATTCCCAGTCAGGATGCATGCCTGGGTTGCGGGTCAGGTCCCCAGCTGGGGGCGTGTGAGGGACAACAGACACTTCTCTCCCGTCGATGTTTCTCTCCCTCTCTTTCTATCTCCCTTCCCCTCCCTCTAAAAATAAATAAAACCTTTAAGAAAAAAGAAAAGATTTGTTCAAGGGTCTTATAGTTTGAAAACTGGAAACACAGCTAGGCAATGCCCAGAGCGTTCCAAAAAAGAAAGAAACGCTGAGGCTTCTTACAGTAAAAAAGTGCTGTATTCTTGAAAAAAACCAGTCCTGCACTCCAGCTTCTGGGTTGGGCCGAGGCGGTTACCCTCTAGAAGGACGTTCTTCTCCTAGTCCTTCAGGGGTGATCAGAGGGTCATCTGGAGGTTCGCTGTATATCCAGGCGTTGACATGGGATTGGAAATTTCGGACATTTAAGTTTCAGAGCTAGTTAAAAGAATAGCATAGTTTCCTCAACCTACTTGATTTTGGTAATTTAACTGCTTGACTTTAGTGACTCTACTTCATTTTTTCATTCTATTACTCAGTACTATATTATTTGTCACAACAATAGGAAGTACTTTTAGGTTAACCACATTATACGGAAAAGGAATTAAGACACAGAGAAGCGAAGTAAATTCTCATGGTCCCTAACTATCTACTATACCTACAACATTTAGCCCAGAGAAAGGAAACCTTTATCTTCCACAACCTGTTTTCATGGATTCAAAGAATGTTAAGATCTTGGAAAGACTTTAGAGATAACGGAGTGCACTCTTGATTTTATGAACAGGAAAACAGACCTGGAGAGGGGTTAGGGTGTATCTGCCCAAGTCCCACGTTAAAATCGTGGACGAGTCACTAATCCTACTTTTTGTACCTATCCTATAGCACATTCTCCTCCCTCCCTCCCAGAAGAAATTGCTTTCCTGAATGTTTCCTAATCATTTGTTTGTTTTTCAGTTCTCCATACTTATCGTTCCCATTTTTTCCTTCCTGTTACCATTTTTAGTGAGAAAAAGAAACAAGGAAAAGATAAGAAAAGGGGAAAGGGAAAGGATAGAAGAAAGAGAGGAAGAGGGCCCTGGCTGGTGTGGGTCAGCAGACTGAGTGCCAGCCTGTGAATTGAAAGGTCCCCGGTTCCATCCCCAGTCAGGGCAAATGCCTGAGTTGCGGGGCTGGGGGCATGCGAAAGGCAATCAATCAGTTTCTTTCCCACACTGATGTTTCTCTCCCTCTCCTCCTTCCCCTCTCCCTTCTCCCTAAAAAAATAAATTAATAATCCTTAAAGAAAGAGAGCAAGAGGGAGATGGGCAGAAGGAGAGAGAGGAAGAGAGAAGGGAGACAAGAGAGGCTGGGATGGAGGGAACTGTTATTGGCAGTGTGTTAGACCTCAGTCCTTGAGTTTGCCTAAGAGAGAATTCAGAGCCAAGAAGTCTGGCACAAGGAGTTTATTTAGAAAGTTTACTTGGAAAGTCACAGAGGTGAAAAAGTGAGCCAGCTGGGCTGCGTGGACTCAGGAAACAAGTTACAGAGGCAAAAGAAGGGCCCTAGCAGCTTAGGAGAAAGAAAGCAAAGGCTATGCACCTAAGAAAAGAAGCGGGAGGCGGGTAAAGGTGCAGGAGTGTCAGAGACAGAGACAGAGAGAGAGAGAACGAACCATGTCCCTTGCCTTAAGAGTTTTTAATCTATATTTTAAAGCTGGGGATTTTAGGGGAGGATCGCCATAGAATATGCATCAGCTTTCCAGGTGTGTCCTTTCAGGGTCCTGGTCTCCACTGATTGGTCAGCACCAGAGCAGGGGTCATTAGTCACTGCAGCTGGTCCTGACGTCAGCAACCGCGTCCTTTTGTCTGGTTTTGCAGCTTTTCTGCGCCTGGAGCTGACATATCAGGGAGGCCCGGGTGTTATCTCTAGTGCGACCAAAACTCTGTCTCTGTGGTCAGCAGGTCGGAAGCTTTGTTCCGCAGATTGTATGATGCTGATCAGAAGCTACTGTCCTGAAGGCTTGAGGCTTAAAGGGAAGGGTTCTGCGAGGGCTCGTAGGGGAGTCATAGGTGGCTGTCTGGCGATCCCCGGTTCCTCTGAGGAGGGGGTCTAAGCCGCAGGACTAGCGACATGCTACGGGAGGAAAAGTCACCCTGCGGGTAAGGTCCTAGCCTCCAACACTTGTTTTCCCAGTTTTGCCCACTGCTAGACACCAGGGACTTTCCGCCCTAGCGACATTCCGTTCCCGGCCCGTCATTCCTGCTCTGCTCAAGCCTGCCTGCCTCCTCTGTCAGAACCATCCGCCTATCAATGAATGAGAAGCTGGATAACTCAATCCTCAGAGCCCTAGTGGCGACTTCAAGACGTCTGAAGACAAGCCACATCCCTTGGGTGCACTGGGTCGGTCCCGCCTCCCGGCTCGGAGGCCCGGTTTCCCAACTGTAACACCAGAAATCCACCAGCAAACAGGCCACCCGGAAGCGCCGAGCTTGACCGAAGAAAGCCGCCCAAGCCCCTCTCCCGAGCCGACGCCTTGCCCTTAACAAACATGGCAGCGGCGCGTGACGTCACCTTCCGTCCCCCCCCCCCCGCCCTCTCCCCGCCCCTGGTGGGCGTTGAGGCCCAATGACGGCCGCGGGCGGGGCGCATGCGCGGCGGCGGGGCCCGGCCCGCGGCGACGGCGACGAAGGGGCGGAGGGCTTCCCTGCCCGCAGTTGCCGAGCCGCGGCGGCCGCGGCGGGATGCTGTAGCCGGGCCTGCGGGCGGGCGGCGGGGCGCGGGCGGGGGCGAGGCGGACGCCGCCTGACGGGCTCGGGGCCAGCGGCCGCACGCTGAGGGGGCGTCGCCGCCGCCGGCCCCGGGTGCCGCCGCGGGAGGCCGCGCCCGCCATGGCGGCCCGGCTGGTGCTGGACGAGTTCACGGCGCCGGCCGAGAAGGCGGCCCTGCTGGAGCAGAGCCGCGGCCGCATCGAGGGCCTGTTCGGCGTGAGCCTGGCGGTGCTGGGCGCGCTCGGGGCTGAGGAGCCGCTGCCCGCGCGCATCTGGCTGCAGCTCCGCGGGGCGCAGGAGGCGGTGCACAGCGCTAAGGTGAGTCGGGCCGCCGCCCCCGCGCGCGCCCGCCGGCCCGCGGCCTCCGCTCGGCCGGGGTCCCGCGGCGCCCCCACCCGCTCCCGCCCCGCCCCGCGCGCGGTGGGGAAAGCGCAGCCCCCAGAGCCCGCGGACCTGCGTGCGCCGCTCTCGAGCCACGTGACCTTGGGCTAGCGGTTTAATCCCGGGGCGCCTCAGTTTCCCCGTTTGTAAGGGGCGCTGGCGGAAGCACCTACCTCGCCGGGCTGTCGCCCAGCGCAGAGCACCGCGGCCGGTCCGGAGCGAGCGCGCCGCGAACGTCGCCTCTTGTTACTGTCCCCGCGCCCTGGCGGTGGTACGCAGGGCTGGTGGCTGGGCCCAGGCCTCCGCTCCAGGGGTGCCGAGCCTTTGCGGGGGGTCTCAGTCCCTTCGGGAATCTGACTCCAGGACTGTCCAGGAGACATGGGATGTTTAATAGTAGTATAAAAAAGAGCATCATTTTCTGTGTTGATGTTACGTGCAGTTCACATCCGTGATCATTTCGTGGTTATAGCGTATCAGACGTTATGTTCAGTACTTCAAGAGTAGCTGATGCAGACCTTCAGAATGCAGTGGGGTAGATTTTGCTCTCTTCTCCTCTTTCTTTCTTTACATTAACAGCTGGGGAAACTGAAACTTGAGGAGGTGACTCACCTTCTCTCTAGATCAGCATTTTAGTCGTATAGGTCCCAGAGACCTTCAGCTACTCCCTCCCCCTCCCTCCCCAAACCAGAAAACAACAAGAGCCACCCCACCCCACCCCACCCCAGCCCTCCCCCCTTCCCCCCCAACCTAGGTATCCAAGTTTTTCTAGGTGTTTCCGGAGAGTAGGTGCAGCGACCAGGTGTCTCCAGAGCTCCAGCTCCCAAATGATGAGCCCTGGGGGGCGGTGGGCGGTGGGGTGTCTCCTTCGGTGGCGTCTTCAGGAATGTGACGCTGCCCTGAGAGGCTCGGGCTGTAGCTGCTGTCTGGAGGCTCGCTTTCAGCGCGTGCACGGGCGATAGGACACTTAACGGTGTCGCCCTTCTCCACAGCTTCACTTAAAAACTGTGCAGGTGTTGAGTTAGGTTTTGCTTTCCTGTTCTTAATCTTTAAACCAGTTGTCTGAGTTCAGACAACTGCTCTGACTTCTTCCCAGTCCTCGGGCTGACACGCTGGCCTGGCGGCGTCCCATTGCTCCTGGCGACCTCTGCCCTGCACTGACGGCTCCCCTTTCCATTACGTTCGCTGCAAGTCGGACCTGCGCCCTGGGTGCGCGCCTCCCCTCCCTTCGCGCCTCTCGTCTCACGGTACCGCTGGGTACCACTTGCGGTACCGCTTGCGTTAGACTAATCCTCGAAAAGTCACACTCCTGCCCTGGGGCCTCCTGTTGCCTCTTCCACTCGAAACTCCTCCTCTGATTTGCAGAACTTGCTGACCCACCCCCACCTGTTTTCCCAATCCTCTGCTTCAGCTGCTCTCTCAGCCGGGGCTTCGGGCTGGAGTCTGACGGTCTGTGAGCGCGCCTGCTCCCCGTGCACCCTCACTAGGTGCACTAGGGACTTGCCCCAAAAGTGCTTCTTTTGCCCGACAGGAAAAAACGCCACCTGTCTAGCCAGACCCTCTCCCTCCGCCTGCCGCTGTCCCTGCCCCACGTTTAGCCAGAGCTGATTCAAAAAGGTGTGTCTTGCAGTACCTTGGAAGCTTGTGTCCCCTGGTGGGCTATCTTTGTGATGTGTGTGTTACTCATAACCCAACCCTCCCACTTGGGAGAAATTCCTTTTTCCCCCTTGAGACTCAGGGGTAAGCGTTGGATGCCACACTCAAGGGCTTTTTGTTTTCTCAATTCATTTTGGAGTTTGTTTTACATTCCTTTGAGGAAGAGAACACCATTAACTTCGCTCTTAAGATTAAGAACAAGAAAGCAAACTTCAGCATGTACGATATGTTAAGCTACGCTGTGGAAGAAGGAAGAGTTAGAGGAAAGATTTTGTTAAACCAGCTGGTTGGGTGTGATTGAAATAAGGTGTGGGCAGCTGGTCTAGGCCCCATCAGGTGGTTTACTCTGTTTTCTTGCACATGAAATGGGAACTCACCACCTTTTAACAACGGCGAGAGGGGCGAGTCGACTGCAGATGGGTGGGACAGAAAGCGATGCTGTCCTGGGAGGTAGCAGAGGCCCTGGCTCTTTGAATGGCCACTGTGGTTGGAGGGGACATTTGTTGGAGGAAGCAGCACTTGAGCTGGGCCCTGAGGAGCCCGGAAGACTCCCAGGTGGAGGTGGTTGTGAGCAAAGGCCCAGAAGCCAAAAAGCTCGGTGCAGAGTCCTGATGGCGGAGCCCAGGGGCCCGGCTGGGCCGGGGCCTTGTCCAGCAGGGAGTCAGCGAGGGTCCTGACGGGGGAGGATTTGTCTGAATGTCCCAGCCGCAGAAGGGACACTGTTCCAGCTTAGAGCTCACCAGGAGTGGGGTGACAAGATTTCCCTGGGACTCGGATGTAGGAATCAAGGGAGAGGCTCTAAGCCCTGGTATCAGGAAGGATGGTGGACACCTTGGTGGCCTGTTGCTTGGCGGGTTGGGGATCTGGCATGGAAAGAGAATGTGCCAAGAAGAGCACTGACTGTTGCCTCTTGACCTCAAGGAACCCACGGCTTCGTGGGGCAGAGGGAGAAGCTTGGAAACAAGCAGCGCGGTGCGGTCCGTGTGGCCGCTGACCGTGTGCAAGGGGCTGTAGTAGCAGCAGAAGAGCAGGGCTGCTCAGCGCAGCCGGGCGCTCCCGGGAAGAGCCGCCGAAATCTGCGCGACCTGAAGCTGTGGCTGCCCTTCTGTCGCAGAACCCTCGAGCGGGGGGGTGCAGGGGGCGGAAGAAGTGGCAGAGGCGGTGAGGACCAGTGCAGGGGCAAGGGGGGTGGGTTGGGGTGGCCAGGCCAGGGAGAGGCCAGGCAGGGCTGTACGAGCAAGAGCAAGGCCGTCAGAGCCACCTGTCTCCAGGCCTGGCTACTCGGTGTGGGCCACCACTGGGTTGTGAGGCTATGAATTAGTGGGAAGTATCCAGCCATGTTTGTGACAATGCCACGTGACTGCAAGGGGCAGTGGCGCAGGACCTGGAAGTGGGAGGAAAACCCAAAGAGGGCATGGCCCCTTGGGCCCAGTGGGAAGGGCTGGTGACAGACTGGAAACAAAGGAGTTTGTGTGCGAATTTCAGAGGGGAAGTGGAAGTGCTGCTTCCTAGATGCTGCCTCATGGGCAGAGAGAGGAAAGGTGTAGAGCAGGGTGGGCCCTTTCCCTCAGGTTGTAGTGGGGAATGAGGAGGCTGGAGAGAGCTTAGCCCTGGGGGGCAAGGCGAGGTAGAGCTCTTCCTTTGGAGTCAGGAGCCACCCCTTCAGGTGCTCCCTGGGGCTGTGGGACTGTGGAGGGCAGTGGCCAGTCAGTGGGAAGAAACTGGCAAGCTGCGGCGCTCGTGCCCTGCGGCAGAGGGCAGGTGCCCGCACTTAGTGTCAGCCAGGGCCCGGTGCTGGCCCAGTGATGTCCAGTCTTTTCAAGGGGCAGCTGGTTTATGTTTGAAAAACCATGCATGCTGTAAGTGAATTATATCTCCGTAGATGTTTTCTATTAGTATGTTCTTTTTATTGTATACGTATTCTAAAAAAAGAAGAGAAAACAACCAAAAACCCACTATGCACGCTAAGAGAGCATGGCAGGTGGACCAGATTCAGCTTTTGGGCTACCTTTCCAGGGCCTCCACGGTAGACGGTAGGAGGCAGAACGAGGCCCGATGGCCCGTTGTACGAACTGTCTCAGGAGAGAGGGTGCCCGCCCCTGCCTGGAGCAGGGGCACGGGCCGGGACAGATGTGGAGGGACTGTTGGAAGGGCGCTGGGAAAGAACAGAAAGGACCTGGGGACTGAAGGAAGAGCCCAGGGAGGCTCTGTGGCGGGAATTTATGGTATGACTTGATCCAGAAACTCTCCAGTGGGTGACGGTTGCCCCCACTCTGGGTGTTGGTGAAGCCAACGTGCAAGGACTGAAGGGGCCTGAGGTGCCCTTGGGCAGGGCACCCTGAGGCCCAGGAATTGTTTCTGAGTGGTTGGCCTCGTCGGAGTCAGGACAGTCCAGAAACACCGAGACTTACCTTCTGGTTTCAGGGAACCGACCGTCAGAGAGTTCGGTCTGCCAAGGAGGCAGGTCAAGGCAGGAGGGACGTAATCAAGTGTGAATAGGGGACCGGACCTTAGACTGGGTCCCCTCTAGACTCCGGGAGTCATGCAGCTAGAGGACAATTTCTGTCAGTACTGGAGAACCTAGAGCTGGTAGCTGTGGAGGAGTTACGAGGGTGATTCTGGGCACCAAGGGGCAGGGCCTCGTGGGTCCAGTGGGAGGGGGCAGGGCTCCTTTCCACTCCGAGGGCTGAGAAGACAGAAGAGGTGGCCGTGCGGGGCCACTGAGGTCCCCCAGGACCATTGTGGGGAACTGGGCTCTAGTTCGCTGGTGAGCCAGGATCCTGTCCGGGAGGTTAACAAACAAAAGAAAAGAAATTGGAAGTGAATGGCACGGCTCCCTGATGTACAGGTGGTCCGTGAACTTCAGGGTGCTGCATTTGTGGGACACAGCTACCTACCCATTGCTGTTCGTGGCGTACCCTCACACTGTGAGACGTAGCAGTGACCTGCCAGCAGCTCACGTTTGGAGAACTTGTGAGGAGCGGATTCAGTGGCCTCGTCGGTCTTTGAAATTAATTACAGCACACTTGAGAAACTGTGCTTTACTTTTGCGAGGAAGAGAAGGGGCCGGAGAGAGTCTGAGGAAGAGCTGATGGTCGCCCTTTTCCCTGCTTTGGGTTCTGACTCCTGTGTTTGTAGAGCAAGAGAGACGAAGAACACGGAGTTCCAGTGGAAGCAACCTGGCACTCCTCCAACCTCAGGGGCTTCCGTTTCTTTCTCGGTTAGGAGAGCTGGGTACCTGGTTTCTTTTCTGTGTGTGGTTCTTTTTTTTTTTTTTAAGATTTTATTTATTAACTTTTAAAAGAGAGGAAGGGAAGGAGAAAGAGAGGGAGAGAAACATCAGTGTGTGAGAGAGACACCATTTGGTTGCCTCTAACGCACCCCCAACTAGGGACCTGGCCCGCAGCCCGGGCATGTGTCCTGACTGGGAATCGAACCAGTGACCTTTCTGTTCGCAGGTTGGCACTCAGTCCACTGAGCCACACCTGCCAGGGCATCTGTCTGTTCTTTTTGTTTGTTTTTTCTTTCTTTTGTTCGCCTGTTTGTTTTTTTAAAATTTTTTTAGTCTTTTCCAATTCCCCCTTTTTTGCGGGGAGGGGGTGACTGGTTTCCTGAATGAATCCTTGAACAGTAAGGCTGTACATGGAGGAAATAATCCGTAGATGTCACACTGGGTGGTGACATGGAGTTTTTGTTTTATTTTACCGCAAAGGATGTTGGTGGCCTTTTTGCAGTTCCAAGAATGATTTTTTTTTTTTTAACTCACTGTGGTTGTGAAAATCATCTTCTTAAGAAATAGTGGTTTGTCCAGTCTCTTTTTTATGGTTAATATTTTTGGGTTGTACCAGAATGTGAAAATAGGGGATCCTCACACTCATGGCGCCGGGGTAAAAGTGCTCATAACTGGTTTCTCTTCCCCGTTAACCGGCTAGTGCTGCAGGGTTTTAATTAAATCGAGGACAGCTTGTTCTGTGCTGCCTTTTTGCTAAATTAATGCAATCGCATAAAGTTAGCAGTGTTGCATTTCAAAAACAAAATTATGGGGGAGATCCTTATATAATTAATTAAAGAACTTTTCTAATAAAAAGTCTTATGCCATATGGAAACCAGAAAATCCTTTTGTTTAAAGGCACTGAATTATTTCTTCCCATTGTTACTTTAAGGGGTCCCTTTCCACTTCAAGAAGGCTTCGCTCCTCTCTCCTTTCACTCCTCTCTCCTCTCGGTGCGGACAGAGTCAGTCATTTACATTAGCTGTTAAGTTCGCTGGCTGAGCGGTGAACTCACCTCTGCGTTTTCCGCGTAGGAGGCAGCCGTGGTCACAGTCTCTTTCGGGTGGCACCCCCTGTCTGCCAGTCATCTGGATCTGTCCGTCCTGGAGCCTACACACTCAGTTCACAATAGGTTTCATTATTAACCTTGATATTTTAAAAATTAAGGTAATGAAATTATTACTTTGTTATAATATGTAGGCTAATAAAATCAGGGAAAGGACATCTATTTTGAAATTAGCATTAAAATTATTAAGTCACATTGATTATTCTAAGGATTATTTTTACTATGTGAATTTGGATCCTTTTTTAAAAAAAATTTTTAGAAGATTTTATATATCTTTAGAGAGAGGGAAGGGAGGGAGAAAGAGAGGGAGAGAAACATCCATGTGTGGTTGCCTCTCACATGCCCCCTACTAGGGACACGGCCCTCAACCCAGGCCTGTGCCCTGACTGGGAATTCAACCCAAGACCCCTCTGGTTCGCAGCCTGGCACTCAGTCCACTGAGCCTCACCAGCTGGGGCTGAATTTGGATTCTTAAGCAAAAGTGCTTTCGAAGTATCAGTTTCTATGACTTTTGGGGGGGGGTCTTTCAAGGGCTAATAGGTTATAAGTATCAGGTGTTTAGCTTCTTTATTTTCTAGGAATTCTAGGAATGTAGATTTATGTGAAAGCTTGTTATTCTCTACAAACCAATTAGAACAGAGGTTCTTTAAGAAACATCATAATCTAATTTATTAATATCCTTGAGGTGGGACTGTATTTCACACACACCACAAGAAGCAAAGGCTTTTCTCACAAACATGCAGGGAGCTTTCAGCTTTTGTCCCCCACAGTCTTAGCCACAGGTCCAAAGTGATCCAAAAACACAAAACTTGTCCACATTTCACAAGGCTGTGAAAGCCTTCTTTGGGTGGTCCTAAGCCACGTTCTTACACAAACAAAAAAGACTAATACCAGATTTTCTTAGAGTCGCTCCTTTAGTAGAAATAAATCCCTGTTATCTACCAGACAGATCACCGCCCTGTCAGACCATAAAATCAGACTCCTGATGGCTGGGCTTGTGCAGAGGAAGGGCACCGCCAGAACCGACCTGGCCGTCGGCACCCACCGGCCCCTGAGCCAGTGTGGGAAGGGACGTGTGGCCAAGAACCATAAAGCAGAAACAAAATCAGAAGAGAAGAGAACACAGGGAAATAGCACTAGTAAGTACCCTTTCTGCTAGGGATTTACCCTGGGCACTGGAATGAACCGCGCTTGGGCTCACATGCCACTGAGCTGCCCTTCCTGGGCATTCAGTTTACCAGCACCGAGCTGGGGAGGCACTTGGATGGCTCCGTAGCTCCTACAAAACTGCCCAAGTAAGTGTAAATAAACACTTTTTTAGAGTTATAAACATATTTTCAAACAGGTAACCCCTGAATGCGAGAACCATCAGAAATGTAAAAGTGGTTCACAGAGCATTTGAGGATCTGAGTTTTTTTATCAGCGCTAAAAAAAAAAGAATCGTGGAATAAAATTGCTTGATGGGATACAAATAGGCTAATATCTTATAGACAGTGAAACCGCAGCCTTAGGGGGTAGCTGTCCCACCAGACTGAGCGCGTTGGCACGGGTGCCGGCCAGAAGGTGGCCCCTGAACGTGCAGCGGCGCCGTCCCAGCGCTGATGAGCAGTGCGCGGGGGGGTCAGACAGAGGCTCATTCTCCAGAGAATTAAACCACCTCTGGGCAGGCCGAGGAGAGGGCTACTTGAGCGAAAGGCAATTCATCCTTTTGCCTTATTTAGAAGTATTGAATAATTTTTCTTAATTGTGTGCAGTTATTAAAGTGCACACTCTTTTGGGGTCATTTTAACCACTTTCTCTCTTAAACAATGTTACTTATGTCATTGATACTGGACTGGATGTCAGCTGGTATTCCCAGACTTCTAATTCCCATTGGGACATCTATTTGTGAGACCTTTATTGGTGGACTCAGGGTTCCCCAGCAGTGGCACTGTCGACATTTTGGTCGGAGAATGCCCACTCTCTTCCCCTGCAACACCAAGAGCACCCCTCAGCTGTGACAGCCAGAAATGTCCCTTGATGCTGCCAGTGCCCCGGGAAGAACTGAGTCAGCCTTGGCTGAGAGCTGCTGTGTGAGGGAACCAAGAGCAGTCCCCGCGCTGTAGTGAAGTTCAGTTCGGCGAGTGCTGCAGTTTAAATAATGAGATACTGTCGTATGTAAAAACAGATCAACAGTGCTCCTCCCCCCACCCACCTCGCCCCCCCCCATTCTTGGAATGTGTTTTTGGATAAGAGCGGGGGGAAGGAATGGTTAGATTAAGCTGCAAATATAAGGAACATGCTAAAATCCAAACCACAGAGGCTTTGACCGTGGCTGCGAGGTCTCAAACATTAATCTTGGACGGCCAGGAGCTTTAGCGAGTTTTGAGTACGGAAGTGGAATGGGTGTGCTCTCAGGCGTGACTCGGATGCTGTCACGGGAAGGGAGTGCAGTGTGGCAGGGCTGGCAGCAGAAGGAAGAGGGCATCGTTGGTCTCGGTGTTCACAGGAACGGGCTCTGCGAAGGGGCGCGTTGGTAAGAAGGCAGGAGAACTTTGCGTCTTGGTGACTGTGTTTCACTGGAAGGGAACGTGGACCGAAGGTGCCGTCTGGGCCGGAGGAAAGCTGTGAGCTCCGATTCAGGCGTTTTCTGTGTGAGGCACTTGTAGAAATGCCCAGGGTACAGTCTGCACCCGGACAGCATTAAATAGTAGTGGCGGGAGGTGGCGACTGGGACTCATCACCAGAGAAAAGTGAACGTTAGGGCTGGAATTTGAGGAGCCTGCGGGAGGACGGTTGAGGGAGAGGACCAGGACGACCCTCGGGGAGTATCTACACTGAAGGTTCGGGAGGAAAAGGCAGCAAAGGGTTTGGGGGAATGGTCAGAAAAATAGAAAGTAAAAGACAGCTCATGGAGTCCCAGAAGCGCAAGGCAAGGACGCGTCCGGGAGGGTGTGGAGAAGGGGCCTTCGGGTTCAGTGCGGGTTGTCGTCGTGGGCATTCAGGAAGGTGGTGGCAGTTCGAATGGGACCCAGAGCCAGGTTGCAAAGGATGGACAGTGAAGTAGAGTTCAGGATACTTTTTCAGAAAGTGTGAAGATGAAGGGACAGGCGGCGTGGTCCCAGGCACAGGCAGCGGGCCAGAGGAAGTGTTACTTAGGGCAGGCCCACGCCTGTGGGTGGCAGAGGGCAGGACCGGGACGGGGGAGTGCTGGGTCAGGCTGGGAGGGGGCTTTTGGCTGTGAGACGGGGCAGGGGAGAGAGAGTCCCTGAAGGGGCGGATTTTTAGATGCAGAAGGAGAGGCAGTTGGAGGGATCCACATCTGTTGGCCTCTGGGCTCTGTTAAAATAATGTCTTTCACTACGGGAAGGGTGATAGAAATGAGGCGGGGAACCTGGAGACATTATAGGGGTGAGAACAGAGAGAACATCAGGTAGGAACGCTGAGTGCATTGGGAGCTGGGGAGTTTCACAGGGTTGCGAGTGGACCGGAATGAAGCCGAGGGTGACGTTGAGTGTGGCCCCGTCCTATGTCCAGAAGCACATTCCATGAGCGAACAGGGGGTCCTTTCCTGTGGGGCAGTTAAGAACCCCCCACCCCTGCCCGGAAGCACTTGTAAAGGTTTGAGAGATCAAACTGAGGAGAAAGATGAAAGAGAAGGCAAGTGTTAGGAGTACGTTGGGAAAATGGCTAATGCGATTCTTATAAATCCGCAGCGACCTTAATAAATGGGGGGCCAGCTAGAAGCCTACATGAACCTGTTACAGGTTTGTGGCTGAATGGTGTTTGACAGTGTGACTTTTCTAAGGCTTACGTCGTGCCTCTAATCTACATATATTCTGCAGGACTCCCGGGTCAGTGTCTGGAAGTCCTGTTAACCATCCAGCACTGTTCTTGTGGTGATCGTGTACCTCTCCGTTGGTCTGTGATCTTGGGACGGCATGGAGCCTTAAGAGTCCTGAATTGTGCCACCGGAGCGGGGGCTCCTGGCCGGGTCACTTCGAAATCTCTCTAGTGGATTAAGGGCCCCCGGCCGCCTGGCTGCCCGGTTTCTCCTCCCCGGTGACTGGCGGTTGGCCCGCGCGTCTTCTGCGGTGCTGTGCCAGGGCTCGCTTATGCCCCAGAGCTGCCTGGTGTGTTCGGTCTGCACCCAGGACAGCTGCTCTTCAGGCACTCTGGTTTTTAACACTTGTGTCTTGTTGAAACTCACTTTGCACCAGTGCTGTCGCTTGTCACTTGCAGCTGGGTGTGCTTTTCCCCTTACACTTTCGATCTGCTGCTTCAAACCCCATGCGATCCGGGAGTCACGCTGACAAAGCCCCTCAGGTGTGTGCCCATAAGAGATAGCAGGTGGTGAACAGGGGTGCTGAGAAACCTGCCCCGGGTTGAAGCAGCGGGCTCTTTAACGGTCACTTTGGCCCTGCCTGGCGTTAGCTGTATACTCTCTGGATCCCTGAGATGATATGAGAGTTGAGAAGAACTATGGCTGTAGAAGAAGGTAGACCAATAGAAGTTAACATTTCCACATGAAAGGGAAGTTATTGCATATATTATATGTCCCCCCTTTTTTCTTAAAACCCTGAGTAACGTAAAACAGAATATAAATATTGCAGGATGGGGAGACAGGTTTTGACTAACATTCAAGTGTTCAGATACCAAATACAGCCAAATGCAAATAATGGCTCTTTGGATCCACAGTATCTTTCTTATCAGTACAACAGACAGTCGGACCTCTTCGGAATGTAATAATACTGTGTACTTTACTGTTCACCTCGGAACTCAAGCATCAGAATCAACTGCTGTTACTTCAAAATCCCCAAGGGGCGATTCCTCGTTTCTTTTGGGGCCCGCGCACGTACACACAGCTCTGCGTGTGCAGCGCCGAGCAGGCTGTTCGCACAGCTCCCCCTCAGAACCTCGCAGTTACAGTTGCAGTGATAGTCTCAGTGGGTGGGGCACGCGGTCAGCGAGCTCTGTGTGTCCTGGGCGCTGCTCTGCCCACCTGCCTGGTGCTGACACACTGAGAGCCACGGGCTCTTCTCAGAGTCCAACTTTAAGCTTGATTTTCTCTGAAAGGCAATAATCTAACCAGTGTCTGGATAATCCCATAGAATATCACTTGCTGTGAAGGGTTGTATAAACTATTAAAAGTCAGTTGATTTGTTTGCAAATAACAGATCAGATCAGCAGTCTTAGAGTAAGTGTTTTCTATAGGTTCAAATGTATACAATTGGCTTGAGTCGATAAAAAGCATAGGGACTTTTGTGATTATCATTTTAAAAATGACTTGTGGGAAATCTCTGTACTCTCTCCTCAACTTTGCCGTGAACCTAAAACTACTTTAAAAAATCAAAGTGGGTTTTTTTCACTAATCTTTGCAGTAACCTATCTCAGCATCTAGTTTAATTTTACATTTTCTTTCGTTTGCATTAGGCTTGAGAATATCCCAGATCATACAGTTAATTAGTAACAGATGTAACAGCCTTTGGACAGCTCTTCTTGCAAAGTATTCTTCAACTAAACTAATCTAGACAAGTAACAGAAATAATAGAAAATAATTGTTTCAAAGATGAATCACTTAGTGTTTCATAAATGCTAGGATTCCTTATCTCAGACAGAATTCGGCAAAACTTAAAATGAGGGTCACAGTCAGAGCTGTCACGATGCAGCATTGCAGCATGGCATGCATCTACCTCCCTAGTTTTTCTTAAGATTAGGAGGTCAGGAGGATGCCGACAGGGTATCTGCACGCGGTTAAGCAAAACTTCAGGTCGCTCTAAGGTACTCTGCAGTCCAGAGTAGCAGGCCCTCGCTGCCGCTCCCCGCTTCGCAGGGACAGCCACTTTCCCTGGTTTTCTAGAGAGAGGGGAAACGGGGAGGGAGAGAGGGAGAGAAACATCGATGTGTGGGCCATACATCAACTGGCTGCCTCTGCAGAGCCCCAGCCAGGGACCTGATCTGCAGCCCAGGCCTGCGCCCTGACTGGGAATCAAGCTGGAATTGCTTTTGAGAATTTCTAGCATGCATGGGTCGACACAGACAGCATTCAAATGTATACAATTGACTTAAGTTGATAAAAACATGGGGACTTTTGTGATTGTCATTTTAAAAGTTACATTTTCTACATCATGGACGCTGTAAAAACCGAACTGACATTGGAATCTCCACGTACAGAAGGTGGGGTCGCAGCACGCGGCCTGCATCTAGGCCAGCGACCTGCTGGAATACGGTCTCAACATACACCATAGGGTTTAATTAAGACCAGAACCTCATCATACTCCAAATGGCTGCAGTACGAAATTAACCCGGCGTATGAAGAACCAGGAAAATGTTAATTCTGGTGAGAAGACAGCAGACATCATTGCCAAGATAACAAAGATGTTGATTTATCTAAGCCTTTAAAGCCCCGTTATAAAAATTCCCCAACAGGCAATCACTGAGACTGATAGAAAGTTTCAGCAAAGAAATAGAAGAAGAACCAAATGAAAAGGCTAGAACCGAAAAATGCAATAACAAAAATAAATAAACCCCTCTGGATGGGCTTGACTTTTTTTTAACATGGAGATGAAAGAGAGGAGAGAGCCATGAACTTGGAGAGAAGACCGTGGGAGCCGACTAATCTGAGCAGAGAGGTGGAAGAGAAAGTGTGTGAAAATGTTTGCAGAAATAATGGCTGAAGACTTCCCAAGTTTGGCTGAAGATGTAAGCATCATGATTCAAGAAGCTCAGGGAACATGCGCAGAATAAACTTGAAGAATTTCACAGCCGGATGTATCTTAACCACACTGCCGAGAACTTAAGAATTAAAAACCATGAAAGAAAACATCTAGAGAAAAACCACGTGGAGGGAACAACAATAAGAATGAGTACAGATTTCTCATCAGAAACTGTGCCGGCCAGAGAAGTAGCATAATATTTACGTGCTGGGGAAAAAAGAACTGTTAACCAGGAGCTCTCTGTCCAGTGAGGTTCCCTTCAGGAACGAAAATGAAATAAAGCCTGATAAAGCACCCACCAAAGAGAAGCCGGAGAGAAATCACTGCCAGTGGCGTGTTCCAAAAGAATTGCCAAAGGAAGTTCTTCAGACAGAAGTGATAAAAATCTGGCTGAATATGATAGTTTACTTTCCCCTCTTGAGTTCTTTAAAATGAGTTAATGGTTGAAAGTGAATTTTATAACATTGTTCGGTGGGATTTCAAGTGTCCACACACATAACGTATGAGGTCCCTGTAACAAGAAGGGAAGGGCAGGGCGGGAAGGGACCGAAGGAACCCTTGAAATGGCAGTGTTCTACAAGTTGTGCCCTCAGGATTTTAAGTTATGGAGAGGATGGGGGCGTGGCGCGGAAATGCCGGTGCCACTGAAGGGGAACACGAGCAGAGAGAGCACTTCTTCCTTCTTCCTTCATTTGTCGTCAGTGTAATCCTGATGCTGAAACCAAACAGACAGTGCAAAAAAAAGGAACACTACAAACCACAATTTCTCATGAGTGTAGATGCAAAAGATGTGGAAATTCATAACAAGATATTTGCAAATGTAATTCATCAGTATGTAAAAGAATTATACATTGTGACCATGTGGCGATTATTCCAGGAATACAAGGCTGGTTCAGTATTCTAAAATCAGTCAGTGTAACCTACAGGAACAGGCTGAAGAAGGAAAATCACACGATTATACCAGTTGATACAGTAAAGTGTTTAGCAGGTTTCAATACTCATTCATGTTTATGTTCCTAGGAAAGTGGTAATCCGGGACAGCTTCCTCAACACAGTAAGAACCTCCGTTTAAAAAATCTAACGTACTTGATGGCGTCAGACTGGGTGCTGTCTCCCTTGGGCAGTGAACAAGGCAAGCGCGTGTGCTGTCACCGCCGCTCGTCAGCACAGTGTAGAAGAGCCAGCTCGTGCAGTAAGGAGGGACATGAAGGAAGAGGCACAGAGAGCAGAAAAAAGATGGTGGATGACATAATTATCTACCTAGAAAATCCCCAAGAATCTACAAGAAAAAATGCTAGAACTGGAAGTAGGTTCGTTCAGCAAGGTCCCAAGATACGTGATCAGTATACAAAAGTCAGTTGTATTTGTATTTATTAACAGTGAACACAGAGAAACTAAAATCAAAATACAGTGCTTTGTTCAGTCACTCCAAAAATGAGATGCTAGGTTGGGGCCCGAGCAGATGTGTGCAGGACTTGCGTGCTTACAGCTGTGAAACACTGATGAGAGGGAGCAAGGGCCCAGAGGGATGGAGAGGTGGACCATGTTCCGGCAGCAGACGACTTAGAAGATGCCAGTGATCCTGAAAGTGTGCACGCTCAACCCACTGCCAAGCGAGATTATTTGTAAAATGTATATGGAAAGGCAGAAGAACTAAAATAGCTGAAAACAGCTGCAACTTTAAGTTGCAGAAACAGTGTAGGACAAAACTAATTTTACCACAGGCTAATTAATATAAATAAGAATTAAGCTCCTGTGGCACCTCATCGGCGTTACAACAAAATGATGTGGAATGAGATGACGTTATTTGAGGGCCGGCTGTACTGTGTTTTCTCCTGTACATGTCATACGTACATGCCTACGATAGAGCTTAATTTATAAATTAGGCACACTAAGAGAGGAACAACAATAACTAACAAAATGGTAAAAGCATGATGTAGTAAGAGCTATGTGCGTGTGGTCTCTCCCAAAACACCTCACCCTTCCTGCGATGATGCACGATGCCAGGTGCCTGCGTTGATGAGGTGACAGCAAAGGGTGTGGGTGTTGTGACATAGCTCTGAGTTGCTGCTGACCTCCTGGCGGCACCGTCTGTCGTCCTTCGGGGGGAAGACCCTGCACTTCCGGTGATCCTGCCTCATCGAGCCGTGCCAGTGGACTGCAGGTGACCGAAACTGCAGAAGGCGACCCCGCGGATAAAGGGGAGCTGCTGTAACCATCCCATCAAATGCTGGCCAAGGTGGGGAGAACTGGACCTCTCCCGCAGTGTTAATGAGGGTGTAAAGTGGTACAGCCATTCTGGCACACAGTTCTGGCCGTTTTGGAAAACCAAGTGCGCGCTTACCGTGCAGCCCGGCAGTTGCACTCGGAGACGTTTGCCCCAGCGAACTGGCAGGTCCATATAGAAACAGGTACACGACTGTTCACTGCAGCTTTATGTGTCAGAGTCCCAAACAGGGACAGCCAGAACACTGTCAGTAGGGAGATGGTAAAGCACCGTAGTTTGTCCATGTCCCAGAGTGGCACCCAGCAGTCTCCAGGAGTGAGCTGGGGACTTGTGCCACAGTGCGGGTGCGTTTCAGGAGCGGTGTGTGGCGAGAAAGAGCCGATCTCAACAGTCACATGCTGTACGATCTATTTATATAACGTTCTTGAAGTTACAAAATTGTAGTGATGAAAACAGAGTAGCAGTTGCGGGGAGGGCGGGGATGGTAGGTGAAGTGGGGTGTAAAGGGGTAACTTGCAGGAAGTCTTTGTGGAGGCGGCATAATTCTGCACCTTGATCGCAGTGGTATTTCATGAATCCACGAACGTACACGGGATAAGAGGGTGTACCACTAGCAACACACGCCATGTCTGTGTAGATGTCCTGGCTCTGGCGTCAGATTGTAAGTAAGGTGTAATGACTGGAGGAAGCAGTGAAAGTACACAGAATCTTTATGTACTATCTCTGCAACTTCCTGTGAGCCTGTAATGTTTGCAACATAAAATGTTTTTAAAAAACAACGTAAAACCACAGCCCAGGTGCAGTGTAGGTTCAAACCGGCAGTAGGTAGCAAAATGTGCGCTTGCAGGTTCTCGGAGGCTGACGTCAGTGCCGAATGCCCGCGCACCTGGGCTAAAGGGGGGATTGGCCACTGTGCTGTGTGTAATGCATCCACTGTGTTAGAAAAATAGCAAACTACTCTAGTTAAAACCAAGAAAGCAAGGCTCCTCTCTCTACTCATCACCCATTATCTGCATTCTTTACCAAGTCCACAAACACCCCAGGGTTAATCCGGAAGGACACAAAGAAGCAAAGAAGTCATGACTGAGCATTTTACTGTTTAGGTTGAGCTTTCCCTCTGGGACATTTTCCTCATGCTTCTGATGTGTCATCCCCTCGGGGGGCTTTCGTAGCTGTGGGTGTGTAAACGAGGAGAATGCGCACAGTCGTATGTCCATTCTAACCGAACGGGTGTGGCTGTTGTAATAGCAAAACCTCGTCGTAACTTGTGCTGCACGGGCTACACTTTTAAGTGGCACCATTTTTTGGTGGTGTTATTTTAATTTTAAAGTATACATCAGGTGTCCAGTCTCATTTCTTACAAATACCTGTTCAGAAAATTTTCACTGGCGATTTAAGTATGGTGTTGTCATTTAGTAAGCAGTTAACAGTGTGCAAGAGTATTGTCAGAATTTTACATTCATCATTTCATGGAATTCCCTCAAATAGACTGCACCACCCTTCTTTCTCTTTTACCTGTGCAGGAGCTGGGGTCAGGGAGGGTTAGGTGACTTCAGCCAGGTCCCCAGTTGAATGGCTGGAATTGGAGCCTGGGAACCGGCCCCAGCGCCCAAGTTACTCACAAAGTATGTTCCTCCGTTCGTGTGCGCGTGGCACGAGTTTGCACGAATCCCATTTCCACCTCATGCAGCAGACTGATCCTCAAGAGCCCAGGTCCCTTTCGTACGGCATTCAGACCCCCTTCAACACCGAATTTCACCAGAAACCCAGGCAGTATGTCTGAGAAGGTATGTCTGAGAAGGTAGCACTGTCCGGGATTCTCTGGTTCTTCATGTGTGTGCAGGTCTGCATTTAAACAGCCTGGCCTTTCTTAGAAAACAGATACCAAGTTACATGGGTTATACATTGTTCGGCAGGCTGGAAAAATTTTTTGCTAAATTAATTTTTTTTTGATGACTTCAACAAATCAATATATGTTATTTGGACACTAAGGAAAATAGTAGCGAAGCAAAAGTCAAGGTTTGTTCTGAGGTGATTTGTTTGACTTGATTATCTTGTCTCTCAAGTATGTCATAGCAGTGATAAGTGACCAGTAGCAGGCACAGGTGTTTGTTCTTTACAGGCATGAGTGAGCCCGGCTTTGCAGTCCTCCACTGTGCAACCGGGCACGGCCGGCCCTGAGACCGCACTGCAAGGTTCACTTCTGAACGTGTTACCTGCCTCTTAGACGTAGATGCAAGGTTTCCGATTTCTGTAAAAACAGTTAGCAACTTATTATCTCTTCCTTTGAATCCATTATTTAAATCATGGCCTTCTTCCCACAGTTATTCACATGCTTTTGACCCGGGGTGTTTCGCCTTTTGGCGTCTCTGGGCCATACTGGAAGAAGAAGAGTTGTCTTGGGCCACACATAAGATACGTTGCAACATGTAATCATAAAAAAAAAAACAAAAACCACAACTAATAATGTCATAGGTAAATTTATGATTTTGTGTTGGGCCACATTCATAGCCATCCTGGGCTGCGGGTTGGACACCCCAGCTTTTGACTTTTCTACGGCTTGGCATTTGTAATTACACGTGTAACATAATCTGTGTTATAAAGAGCTTTTGTAGACTGATCTCATTTCTTTTCCTTACAGGAATACATTAAAGGAATCTGTGAACCTGAACTGGAAGAAAGAGAATGTTACCCCAAGGCCATGCACTGCATTTTCGTGGGGGCGCAGAGCCTGTTTCTGAAGAGCTTGATCCAGGACACCTGTGCTGACCTCTGCATCCTGGACACCGGTCTCCTCGGCATCCGGGGAAGTGCGGAAGCCGTGGTCATGGCCCGGAGTCACATCCAGCAGTTTGTAAAGCTCTTTGAGAGTAGCGAGAGCCTGCCCAACAGTCAGAAAGAGTCAGAGGTGAAAAGGGAATTTAAACAATTTGTTGAAGCCCATGCAGACAATTACACCATGGATTTGTTGATTTTGCCCACTTCCTTGAAGAAGGAACTGCTGACACTCACACAAGGCGAGGAGGACCTGTTTGAAACAGGAGATGACAAGGACGTCGTTGAAGCCGGAGACTCAGAGCAGGCAGAGTTTCCACGGGGCGCCGGCCCCAGGCCGAATGCTGCCGCTGGCAGGATGGCCCCGCGGCAGGAGGCGAGGAATGAGGCTGGCACCCCTGTTTCTGAGCTCACGAAACAGATGGACACCGTCTTTTCTGGTGCGCAAGATGTGCTTTTTATTCCGATAAACGGTCTGACCCCCGATGCGGAGGCACTTTGCAAAGGCCGGGTTTGTCACAAAAGGCGATCTTCCGACTCCGAAGAAAGGCACACCAAGAAACAGTTTTCTCTGGAAAATGTTCCAGCGGGTGAGCTTGTACAGGACGGTGAGGCATCAGCTGGAAGCGGAACCGTTGACCTCTCTGATTCGTCAACCGATCCTGACGTTTTAAGTCCAGATGTAAAAGACACCACTGAGGAAATGGAACACAACATCCTAGTCAACTTTTTTAAAACCATGGGCTATTCCCAAGAAATTGTCGAGAAGGTCATTCGGGAGTATGGACCGTCTACTGAGCCGTTACTGCTCTTAGAGGAAATTGAGAAAGAAAATAAAAGATTCCAAGAGGACAGAGAACTTTCACCTGGTACTATGTATCCAGAGACCAACAAAACCAAAAATAAAGGTGTTTGTAGCAGCATGAACGAGCTTACAATGGATTCTACCCCAAAGAAAACACAAACTCACGCACAGCAAAATATGGTAAAAAAATCTCCTCAGTTACCATTCAAAGTAGAATCAAAACCGTGTACCTCAAATTGCAAAATTAACGCTTTCAGAACAGCACCAGTGGAACCG
This sequence comes from Mormoops blainvillei, assembly GCA_004026545.1. NCBI lineage: Eukaryota > Metazoa > Chordata > Mammalia > Chiroptera > Mormoopidae > Mormoops > Mormoops blainvillei. The sequence continues at coordinate 44,563 of PVJD01008123.1, read as the reverse complement.
AAACAAGAACCCTGGGGCTCTCATCAGAGCTACCCGGGGAACATGGACCTCGAAACGGACGGCCTTGCACCCTCTGTCTCCCCTTCAAGTCCCAAAGAAGTCAGCTTTGTTTCGAGAGGCGTGTCAAGTCACCAGCCCAGAATCCCCGCTTTTCCCGAAAATGGTTTGCAGCAGCAAGAACCCTTGCATCCAAACCCTCCCAGGTCCGCCTGCGAGAACCGTCCCGGCTGCTGCGGTTCTTCTCAGTCGAAGCCAAATTGTCGGCCCCTTTCTCCACCAGTGCCGCGACCCCCGCTGTCACCCTCGGCTACTGACGTGCGGTCAGTGGGGCCCTCCGAGCACATCGATTCCTCGGTCACGGGCGTGCAGAGATTCCGAGATACCCTGAAAGTACCCTACAAGCTGGAGTTAAAAAATGAACCTGGGAGGACGGATTTGAAGCACATCGTGATAGACGGGAGCAATGTCGCAATTTCGTAAGTCTGCTCTGCCGGGTATATTACAGTTTTAAATAGGACCCTAAGTCGTGTCCCCATATTAACGTGCGTTTGTAGGAGCATCCTGTGTGTCTGCTGAGTTGGCCTGTAGCCTTACCTGGGGGCGGAGGTGGGGCCGGGAACAGCCAGTTGGAAAAGCTTTGTCATTCCGTGTTCTAGAGTTGTGCACTTTGCTCTGCTGTGGGGACCCAGCGTTTCTGGGGGCAGGACACGAGAGAAGGTTGGCCTTTCCCCATGGCTTTGACCAGTGACAAGCAGTATGGAGACTTTAAAATCATTAGGTTCATAATACCATGAATGCTGTTAGGCTCGGAATGCGAGGATGCAACTGAAGGCAGAAGAATTTCTGTCTTCATTTGTTACAGTATGCCAGGTGCCCCACTGGGTGTGCCGTGACAGTGGCTGCGATATGCTTCCGTTGATGGTGTGACAGCTACCTGCTTCCTAAGGAGCTCCATCAGTTTGAGCTCCTTTGTGGGCCTCCGCTCTTATTAAAGTTCCTATGAGTTTTTTTAGTGAAAACAGCTAAGTGATCATTTCTGTGTAGCCTGTCTTAGGATCAGAGTCCTCTTAGGGTTCTCACTTTATACCCCTGATGGGAGCTTGGGTTTCTTCTGTGACGGGCAGTTTAACAGCGGCTAAGAGAAGTGGGAGGGCGGGCCAGACTCTCTGCCCCACCAGGGGCCAGTTGACCTTGGGCAACTGTCTGCCTGCCGAGTTCATTTGTTGCAGCCTGTCGTCTTTCGCCCTGTCCTGAAGGACATCTTTATCATGCCATTTCAACACCTGCCAGGTGAAGTCTCCCTCCCAGTTTTCAAAATCAGTCATGCCATTGCCTTAGAAGACAGCCTGCATTTCAGGAGATGGGGCACCTGTAGGTGGGATGAAGGAGAGGTGCCGAAAGGCTTCTCTGTTTTGCTGATGCTTGTGTGGGCTCTGCGCTGGGGGTGCTGAAAGGCCGGTCGCCGCGTCGTCCCACAGGAGTGCTCGATGAGGGCGAAGAGAGCAGCTTTATTATTGAAATGTATATGTTTATATGTTTGTGAGTTTTTGTTTTGTTAAATTTTTCTTAGCGTTTTCAAACAACTACACAAGAAGGTAATACAGGGAACCCCGTGTCAGATGCACTCGGGATGCCCGTGGCGGGCCAGTCACCCTCGCTCACGGCCTGTCCACGGCAGCATTTTAGCCATTTTCTGCATACCCGCACCTGCTCCCTTTCACCCAGGTCATTCTGAAGGCAACCTCAGACATGTCATTTCATCTACAGCTATTTTAGTTTTTACTTTTAAAATAAAAGGATTTTTTTTTGGCGTGAATTATTGATGCTGTCCTGTGCTGAAAGAGCCAGCATTTCACATGTTAAAGTTTGAAGAGAGGCAGTAAAAATATGTATGTACTTTTCTTCATTCCCAAACAGTGCCGTTTGTTGCCATTGGGCCGTGTTTATCGGCAGCGCCTTTGGGGGAGGCCTGCAGCGTCTTACGTAAAGTGTATTGTGCGAGCCCAGCACCCGAGCCAAATGATATAAAATGTAGGTCATGACTGTGAGTAATCATAACCCTTTTTTCATTTTTCTGTATGTGGAAAGGTTTCCCAGATTGGTGTTCGCAGAATAAGAAATGCAAATTAACGTGGAATCAGTGGTGATAATGACACCTTTTTAAAAGCCTTTTTGGAGTACACATGTGTTTCTCAGAGGGGTGTCTGCTTGAGTTTGAGGAGGTCTGTCTGTCCGTGACAGGACGCTTTGCCTGTCTGCCCACTGGCCAGCGTGTCTCCCCGGTCCTGCAACAGCCCAAGTCCTCCCACGCGTTTCCTTGCACCCTCGGGTGCGGCACCATCTCTTGAAAAACCCCTGAGTCAGTGCACGAAGGGTGACCACAAGCTGACTGGCAGTGGTTTTGAAAACTGATTGTTTGGGGAGGGCAGCAGTTTTCTTCACAGATGTCTAAGTTTAAAAGCACCACTTTTACAATGAAGAGAGATTTACAGTTTGATGTAGATTGATTTGAGAATATCAGTAATTAAAATTAACTTATTCTGGAAAGAAACTGCTTAACGGGTATAGGGTTTTATTTTGTAGCGATGAAGTGGTTTGGAACAAGATGTACAACCTAGTGAATGTACTAAATGCCACTGAGTTCACTTTAAAAATGATTGTGTTTTTATGTTTATTCCACCTCAAAATTTTTGAAGGTTGGAAAAAAATAACTCTTACTCTAAGTTAATTGTTTCAGTGTGAAGTGTGACTTACCGACTATCAATTCCATGAGGAGCGCTTGTGTCTGTCCTGCTCCCAGACCCGCCCCCAGAGTCATCGGTGGGCGCTGGCCCAGGGTCTGCGCTCAGCGGCAGTCGGTTGAATGAATGAAGGAAAGAGGAGGGTGTTGAAGATCGGGCTTTTTCGAATGACTTCTCACCACCCATGTATAATTTGCAATTCCAGTTGCTATTTCAGCGATCGTTTCAGGTTAAACTTTTACTGAGGCCTTATATTTAATTCAACAACTATTTAGAATCTTAAAACCAAAACTCGTATGTGTCAGGTACTCCACTTTATCTTTTAAAACATAAAGTTCACAACGATTTTGTGAGGTAAAAATTACCTGTAATTTACATAACATAAAATGGCTTAAAACCCTTGTCCACGACTGCAGGGGCAAGCTGTGGGCCTGTGCTCCCTCTTCCCGCCACCCACCCCGCTCCCTCCCATGGGACCTGAGGGCGGGGGCCCTCGGGCCTTGGCAGACCACATCCAACTGAACCTTGTGCATTTACCCGGCCCTTTGGGGAAGTAGTTTAAAAGGGAATCTGAGTCCTTAAGCAACAGGATCTTGGAACCCCACCCTGAAGCGGCTCGGACCCACCTGTCGGTCCGGGGGTTTCTGCAAAGCCTGTGTGTGTCCGCCAGCGTCATTGTCAGCAGTTCTGCACACGCACCGTGAGAAACTCCAGAGCACCCTGCAGAGCACTGCAGATTAGACATATCTCTACTTGGTTTTTCCCCTTCGTCACTGTGAATGAGTCAGATGATGAGTCAGTGGAAATCGGTCGCGGTGGGCAGCTAGACATTACAGTGGTGGCCGGCTCGCCCTTGACGCTGTCAGGCTGACGCTTCTGCCTGAGAGCACCTGGCTTATCTGGGTGGGTAATTTTCCATGTAGTTGAGGTTTGCCCCTTCACTTGCCAGAACTGCATGTTTTAACCGTTTTTCGTGCTAGTCTTTCTGTATCAGAGTTCCAGGGCTATTTTTATTAAAGTGGAAGCTACAGAAGGAAATTCCTCTTTCCTGGGTAATTCAGAAAGGGTTTTTCACTATTTCCCCACACTGCCCTGTCTGGTTCTGTGATTGTCATCAGCTCTCTGTCATCTGTCACCTACCTTCTTCCTGCTTCGGACACTGTTCCTTCTGGTTGACCGCCTGCTGTAGTGTGGGCAACAACCTGCTGATGTGTGACTTGTTTCCAGTTGTGGGTCCGTAGAAGCTGAGCGCCCCATCTGGCCCGCACCCTGGCCTCTCTGGGCCGATGCCCATTCGCTCTGCCCTTGGGGCCGGGAGGTTAGAGGGGTGTGCTGTGAAGGTGAGCTTCGTCTCTGAGTCAGAGCAGGCCACTGGGCTGCAGGGCCTGGGAGACGGCAGGGACTGAGCACGTCCCTGCCTGGTCAGGCGGCGGGGGCTGAGGAAGGACGGACTCTCTAGCGTGTTTTGGGGACCACAGTTTGGCTCCACTTGATTTTCTTCTGTGGCTGTGTTTTCTGGGTACATGTATATGCTGTCCACGGCAGCATTTCAGCCATTTTCTTCCCTAGAGATTTTTCAGGGTACCACAAGTGATTGGGTCTCATCACTGAAGATAACATTTATGGAAATTAGTTTAGAGCTAGAGTTTATAGACAGGAGCTCTGAGCTTTCCCTCTAAGTGTGTGCAGGGTTGGGGACAGCAGAGTCTCCTCTGCTCGCATCTCCCTCCCCTTCCTTGGCACCCGCAGGGTAGCCCCGGGCCCTCCGCACTGCCCCTCCCACCGCAGGCACGCCAGCTCCGAGGAGCCGGGAGAGTGCCCCGCTGGTGTCTGAGCGGTGAGCCGAGGAGGCGCTCCGCCGCCTTTTCAGTGCCTTTCTCTCGCGGGCATCGGGTCCTTTTCCAGGGCGGCTCTGTGTCCCCCGGTTCTCGTGGCTGTGGTTGACATCAGCTCTGGGCCTGTCCTGGCTGTGAAACCATTAGTGATTGATGCTTTTTAAAGATTTTTTTAAAAAAGACTCCCTTCCCTCTACAAAAACTACCTCCAGCCTATTTTTCTATACAGATGTTACATTGCCACATTGTTGGGTTTTTTTTTAAAGATTTTGTTTATTTTTAGAGAGGGGAAGGGAGGGAGAAAGAGAGGGAGAGAAACATCAATCTGCGGTTGCCTCTCACGCACCCCCTCCTGGGGACCTGGCCCGTACCCCAGGCATGTGCCCTGACTGGGAATCGAACCAGCAACCCTTTGGTTCACAGGCCTGCGCTCAATCCACTGAGCCACACTAGCTGGGGCACATTTTGAATGCTGTGGATGAACAAACCACAGACTCACTCCCCCAGGAAGGGGCACGCAGTGCGTCTCCCCGGTGTGCCCGTGCCCGTGCCCGTGGGGCCTCTCGCTGCGGCTCACAGAGGAGACAGCAGGCTCCAGCCTCTGAAAAGCGTTTCCGAGTTGCTTTTCCGGACACTGGCTGGCTGCTGCATGCCCAGCCCACTCCTGCTTCACTCCGTGAGCACAGATCCCTGGGGACTGTGCCACTGGGGGGTCCCAGGAGGGGCCCTGGCCCAGGGGAAGGACGCCCAAGTCAGGCACCAGCTTACCCGCCCTCTGGCTTTGCGACCTGGGCAAGTGGCTTCCTCTCTCCTAAACTGTTTCATTCTACTTACCTGATGGACCTCCCGCCATTGCCTCCCCTGAGGTCTGTGACTTAAGTGCACTGGTCAGGGGAGCGTTTGGGGGGGCGCGGAGCAGGGAGGCTGGAGGCCCAAGCGCCCTAGAGGGAGAAGCAGGCAGGAGGAAGTGACTGTGCACCAGGAGAGCAGAGTGAGGGAAGGCTGGACCTCCAGGCGCAGATCAAGAGTGTGATGGCGTATGGTGCTTGGTGGCCAATCCCTGCTGACTAGTCAGGTGTGGAGGTGAGCACCAAGCCAGACACTGGGTTTGTCTGAGTGCCCCGGGCACTGTCTCCAGCTCAGTCCTGCCGGAGCTGGAGGTGGGGAGGAACTAGGATGGCCTGGGCTGGGTGGGGCCACGCGAGCCTGTAGGGCAGGACTTGGGGCGAGGGACAGAGCCATCAAGCTGTGGTGCTGACGTGGAGACACTGGGCTGGGTGGGGCCGTAGGGTGGAGGCCGGCCTGCAGGTGCTGCAGCCAGCGTCCTCCGTGCCCTGGTGACCCCTGAAGCAGGGAAGGCATGTTGCACCTCTTCGTTCAGGGTTTGACTTTTTTCTTTCTCACCTCATGGGTCAGCAAGCGGATTACCACTGGCAAAACTTCAAACTTCTCAGAAATACTTCTTCAACCTTCACTTTTACTTAAATGCCAGAGATAAAATTTAAATATTTTTTCTTGTTTCTTTTAAAATTTGTTACCAGACTTTGGGGCAGAGGGCATTGTTTATTCCCTCTCCCAGGGGTCGTTCACCATCCATTTGTGGAAGCCATTTCCTGTTGGCAGAGCTCAGCGGTGCCACCGAGGCTGCGTGACCCTGGGAGCCCATCCGGCCCGTTGCACAGAACGTCTGCCCACTCATGCCCTACGCTGTCTGTGGCCTGTTTCCTTCTCCTTGCCTTCTGTGTCCTTCCACAAGGTGACCTGCTGTGGCCCCCAGCTGTGTCAACTCAGTCTTGCCCGGTGCTGATGCTTCGTGGTCCCCAGAAAGGGCAGGGAGCTGCTCACAGCGGGAAGCCCGGCCGCCGGGGGCTGCGGGTGAGGCCTGGGCACCACCTAGTCATGCTCACAGCCACCCCGGCTTCAGCAGCATGTCTGCTAGCAGAATTCATGGAGAATCCGTAGAGGCCTGGGCCTGGGCAGGGAGCTTTACACTGGCTCTTCCTCTAAAGACCGGAACCGGAAAGTGCGGGAGGCAAGCAGCGCCCCGGAGCTCGGAGCGCCGCCCCGCCTGACCGCCCCCTGCTCCCTTACAGCCACGGCCTGAAGAGGTTCTTCTCCTGCCGGGGCATCGCCATCGCGGTCGAGTACTTCTGGAAGCTTGGGAACAGAAACATCACCGTGTTCGTCCCGCAGTGGAGGACGCGGCGCGACCCTAACGTCACAGGTGAGGCAAGCTGGTTCCCCAGGTTTCTAATTAGATGTTTAATGTGTTGGTTTATAATCGCAACACACACTTTCATGTGACACGGGCAACATCGTTAAAAACAAAATTGTAGGTATGTTGCACCCAGTGAAAAAAACCACCGAAGAGAGTACAAGGGCATGCAGTGCACTTGGGCGGGTGGGGGGTCGCCCCAGCCGTTTCCGTGGGAGTCACAGGGAGTTCATGCTGTAGCACAGAAATTTCCCGAAACGCTTTGACCTTTTATCTTCCCATTAAGCTGGGTTTCTGCCTCTTTTTTTTACTGAATTTCCTGGGATGACATTGGTTAATAAAATTCTGTAGGTTTCAGGGGTACAGTTCTATATTATATTATCTGTATATTGTATTGTGTGTTCACCACTCCAACTCAAATCTGCCTTTTTAAAAAAATGTATTTTTTTTCCATCATGCTTTTAATATTATTTTTGAAAATGGTCACTTGATAAATTTGGAACCCTCAAATAGAATCTTTTTAATGATCTGCTTAATAGCTAATAAAAATTATTTCTGTGAATCATATGGTTCTGCATGGCTGACCTGTGGGCCACACACACAGGCTTGAACTTACTAGGAATCATGAAATGCTCCAGAGAAACCCAAGGTGGTTTGTTGCCCAGGCTGTCGTGGGAGGACCCGTGACAGAGCTGTGTTGGGCGGCTTTTCCCAGAGCACCCGAGCACCCAGAGAGGAACAGTAAATTGGGGGGTGGAAGGGTAGGGCAAGACCCACCCACCCACGGAGCAGGGAGTCAGACCTGGCCCCTGCTACTCAGGGTGCCGGGAAGCCCGCACCCCCTGCCAGCAGGTGCTGGTGGATGAGCCAGACCCCGCGTTTTGTAGTTATTTTTGCAGTTCGGCCCCTGGAAGTCTTGTGAGCCTTACGCACTACACTGTGCATGTCTGGGCAGTAAAACACTGTGTTGGGCATTTAAGCTTTAACTCGGTGCTGAGTATCCCTGTAGCAAGCGCAGGTGTGGGGGTCTCAGACCCTGAGCGTCGGGCTGCTCTTTGGCCCGGGACTGGTTTTCCGAAGTGGGGCTCTGGCCCCCGTTTCTCCTCTGTCACGACACACCCTGTGGGAATCAGCAAATGTTTGTGCAGCTGACCGAGCAGCTAGGTTGCCAACCAGAGGGAGACTGTGACAAGCTCTCAGTAGGGACCCAGCAGGCCTTCCCGGGCCCGGGCACAGCAGCTGGTCCTCCCTCTGCCTCGCCCAGCCCGAGGGGGCTGTGGCTGTCACCCTTTTTCCTCCATTGCTTGTACTGTGGCTGTCAAAAAGCCCTCACTGGTAGGACTCAGTACATAGAGGTTTGTGGTTCTCTCTTGTTAAGAAGCAAATGAGCTAGACTTTTTTATGTTCAAAAATTGCTAAAATCAGTTTTTACATTGCATTTGCCTCAGTATATATCTTGCTTGATTCCCCCCTGCCCCAGGGAGTTAGTAACATTGAGTCTCCCTGAGCCAGTAGAAACAAAGGCTTGCCCACCACTCTGCACGTGAAACACTGGGGGTACGTTCATTTATGTAAACAGCGGGGCCGGTAGTCTTTTTCTGAATGTATATTTAACTTATTCCGTAAACAGAACAGCACTTCTTAACCCAGCTCCAGGAGCTTGGAATATTATCTTTAACTCCTGCTCGGATGGTCTTTGGAGAAAGAATTGCTTCTCACGATGACAGGTATGAAGGCCGTTTTCCTTCCTAAGGCGGGTGGGGGGCAGCCAGTCACCTGCTCCATGGGACGTGTCATCGTGCATCTGGACCACATTCTTGAAGGGCTCCATTTATTCGGGGTGGGGGTGATAATTTTCATATTTATAGTCATTAAGGTTACATACTTAGTGATCTGTGCTGTATGGGGGTAGGAGCATTTTTAATAAGCTGTTCCGTTAGAATTTCTCGGTCTTTTAAAATAAAACATGACTGGGAATCTCTAAGTAAAAGCAGGTATTGAAGGACAGTCCTTGGGATACATGCTAAAAGTAACTTCTTTTGTCTCAGTTTTCTTGGTTCTCAAGCCCCTCCCGCCCCGTGGCAGTTTGGTGCCCTAGCTGCAGCGCTGCCTCCACGCAGCGGGGGGTGGCTCGGCTGACCGTGGGGTGGTGGGAAGAAGCCGCGTCCATAGGCTGGCATGTTGCTCGGAAGGCCAGTGCCAGCACAGCATCTGTGCCGTTACGTTTGTGTCTGAACCCTTGCTGGGCACCGTGCGAGCCCAGTGGGCAGGGCGGGGCCCCCGGGACACACGATTCAGACACAGGTCTTGTCCTGAGGAGTTTGCCACCTAGAGGAGTCCAAACGTGACCAGTGGCGTGAAAACCAGCCTTCCACCCTCCTCTGTGGGGCCGAGTCGGCAGGACCGAGCCGGTAGTATCTGCAGGAAACTAAGTGGTGGCTGCCTGTCCTTTCCTCTCCTGTGGTCACCTCTTTGTTCGCCTTGGGCCTGTGCCACAGCCGTAGTGGTTTGCTTCAGTGTCCCCCTCCGAATGCGCCCCACACTGGAGACTGTGTTTAGCTTGGAACCCAAGCTAGCAGATGGCAGTCAAATGGGTGAGACATGAGAAGAGGGCTTGGGGGCCTGTGGGGGCTGGGCAAGGACAGCCCACACTCTCCTAGCAGGAGGGCCAAGGGCCTTCTCGTCCTCGCAGCCCCAGCCCTCCAGCAGTACTGCGAGGGTGGAGCTGAGGGACCAGCGCCCTGGGGAGGACCCCTGGAGGCATCAGGGGGCAGAGCAGGGCAGCTCACAGGGCTTGCGGGCCTCAGAGCCCCCCCCACACACTGGGGCAGTGCCCCATCGGCAGAACCAGCGCACGGGCTCCAGCCCTCAAGCAGTTCTTGATTCCTGTGGCTCCCTGGGTTTGCAGCGGACGGGTGCCCGTCCCGATCCACGGCACGGGCACGCAGAGGCCTCCCGGCCTGGCTTTCTTTGCCTCTCTGCGTGAACATCGCCACTTGCCATCCATGCTAGTTAGAAATTGTAAAATATTCATTAATAAACCCAAAATGCTAAATCATACTGACTTTGCAAGGTTTCCTCAGATCTCTGAAACTGACGAGGCTCGTTTTCCTGTGTTAATCCCCTTTGAACACTCAGTACTGCTAGCAAACTAGCAGCCGTTTGTACCTTTAACTCTAGTGACTCACTCAGTTTATCGTTTCATGATCTTTGTCTGCATTGCCGCAGACAAGTGCTGTCGCCCTGACTAAGGGGGAAAACGCCCAGTGTTGCCTTGGCGGGGCGGCCCAGCTGGTTGGAGAGTCCTGTGCACCGAAAGGCTGCGGGTTCAGTCCCTGGTCAGGGTGTGTACGAGCGGCAGCCAATCAATGTTTCTCACATCGCACCCCTTCGAAGCCCCACTCCCTCTAAAATCAAGAGACATATCCTTGGGCGAGGATTAAAAAAAACACAAAAACCTCACATTATCCTCCCAGATCTCTCATTAAAGGGGTTTGAACATGGATAATCTCTAGCAGTGAAACAGAACTCTTCTCACTGTTTAATTCTGACCCTTTGTTTTAATCACCATGTGTCTTTACTTTTTTTTTTTTTTCCCAAAGATTTTATGTATTTAGCCTTGGCTGGTGTGGCTCAGTGGATTGAGCGCCGGCCTGCGAACCAAAAGGTCACTGGTTCAATTCCCAGCCAGGGTACATACCTGGGTTGCGGGCCAGGTCCCCAGTGGGGAGGCTGCGCAAGAGACAATCACACATCGGTATTTCTCACCCTCTCTTTCTCCCTTCCCTCTCTCTAAAAATAAATAAAATCTTTTTTTAAAAAGATGGTTTTATGTATTTATTTTTAGAGATAGGTGAGAGACGGAGAGAAAAATTGATGTGTGAAAGAAACATCGACTGGTTGCCTCTTGCACACCCCCAACAGGGGACCTGGCCCGCAACCCAGGCCTGTGCCCTGGCTGGGAATCAAACCGGCAACCTTTTGGTTCGTAGGCCGACACTCAGTTCACCGAGCGACACCAGCCAATGCGTGTATCTTCTCATAACTTGGAATCTATAGCTTGGGCGACACAGTGGGAATCTCTTCTTGAGTGAGAGCAGAAGAGGTGAGCCTACGGGCAAGGGCCTGCAGGGCTGAGCGGGCCCGGCAGCTGGCGTCAGCACCAGCTCTCTCTCTGCTCGGTCCTCGTGTGCCACCTTACCACCACTGTTGACCGATAAGACACTTTGTCTAGAAAAATGTATAAATGTGGTATGAGAACCAGATCTTCATTCATAACCGTGCTAGCAGTTTCAGGGTGGTCAGCATTGCCGATTGATCTGCAGCGGCCAAGGGCCTAACCTGCCCGTCTCCCGGCCGCGGTTGAGTTCTCCAGTTCCGCTGTGAAGAGGAGACCCCATGTCTTCTCCCAGCCCCGCCCCTGTGAGTCCAGTCTGTCTGCTTGGCCATTAACCTCTGTTCTATTTCTGTAGGTTTCTGCTGCACTTGGCTGACAAAACTGGCGGCATCATTGTAACGAATGATAACTTCAGAGAATTTGTGACTGAGTCGGTATCGTGGAGAGAAATTATTACAAAAAGGTAACATTTTCTTCTTTGTCCTTGGTAGAATGATTTCATTGTTTGCTCTTGGGTTGTGTTTGCATTTTATCTGTTTTGTGCTCCCCTGGGCCCTGCAGAAAGCAAGGTAGGGAACCCAGAGTATCGGAGGCCACAGGTACAGGGTGGACGCCGTGGTGCCACAGGATGCCCGCCCCCAGGCCAGTGTCCCTGTCAGGAGGGGAGGACACACCTTTGCGGCACCATCGACTCTGTCAGCTGCAGATGCAGCAGCAAAGGCGTCCTGGTGTGAGGGAGACTTTGGCAGGCCCCTGGGCCTCCGTGCATGATCAGCTGTGAGCAGATTGGGTTCGCGGGTCCAACTCGTGTTGAGAGGTTGAGGTGGGGTCCCCCCCACATCAGCACACACGTCTCCGATACCAGCACGGCATCTGAGAACTCAGCCCCACTGAGATGCCACCTGCCCGGAGGGAACGTTGGATCCCATAGCCGAGGTCTCCCTGCCCCTAGCACACAGTCAGATGCCAGGTGCCAGCCTCCTCACCAGCCGGGCTCCAGAGACTCTCTCCAGCCCAGAGTATCCGTTGCAAGTCCACATGGTCGCCTTTACTGCTGACCAACTAGCTATGGATTGGAGGTTCCCATAATCCTTCCTTCGGATGACCCACAAAACTCAGATTTTATTTATTTTTAGAGAGAGGGGAGGGAGGGAGAAAGAGGGAGAGAAACATTGACTGGTTGCCTCTTGCACACCCCTAGCTGGGGACATGACCCGCAACCCAGGCCTGTGCCCTGACCAGGAATCAAACCCGCGACCTTTTGGTTTGCAGGTGGGCACCCAGTCCACTGAACCCCACCAGCCAGGCCATTAGATCACCCGTTTCCTGTGAAAGCTGTAACTCAGGAGCAGCCAGGCGGGGGAGAGGGCTCAGGGCAGGGTGGGGGCAGGGGCAGGAGCTCCCATGCCGTCTCTGGGCACCCCCATCTCAGTACGCCTCCCCGCGGTCCCTAGTCCAGAGCTCAGGAACCCCAACCCCTCTCCCCTGAGCTGGAGGTGGGTGGGGCTCACAGTTCCAACCCCAGATCAGGTGGTTGGATCTCCTGGCAACCAGCCGCCATCCAAGGGTGCTTCCAGATGTCACCTCATCACCATCACAAAACACACTCTCCTGCGCTCCAGGGGCCTCCAGCACTGCGAGCCAGGGATTGCGCGTGAAGGCCAGATCCACGCAAGGGCTGTGCTTTGGACGTCCGAGTGGCCGAGTGCGTGTTTCTTACAAACCACGGCATCACAGTTGGGTTTGATAACAGCTGCGACTCGAGTGAGAGGACACAGCCGGGGTCATTGTGCACACGGGGCTTCGCTTCCTGGGAGGAGGGGGAGCACTCCTGCTTTTTTGTCTCGATGCTCTTGAGCATCTCACCGTCGTAGTTCAGTCGTCTACGTTGAGAACGTGTTTGAACGTCGTCTAGAATAGAGTTGAGCAAGCACAGCCCTAAGTTTGTCACTGGGTATGGTGCCCTGACTGTGCTTGGCACCCTCGGGGTCCAGGAGCACAGGCCTCCCGGGCGAAGTGCCAGGTGACCAGCGACATACAACCAAACACGGGGTCTGGGGTGCACTGGAGGCGAGCATGTGTCGGCCCTGAGAGCATCAAGGAGCCTCCAGCTGTGTGCACACCGGTGCCCCTAGGTGGCCCCCGTGGTGGGTTCCACCACTGCCCTGTGTCTGACATTTATATTTCGCTCATCACTGGGGAACTATAGAAAAAAGGTATTTTTCTGTAAGTGCCCAGGTAAGAGTTAATTACTGTATGCTTTTTGACCCGTATGTTGCTAAAATGCTGTTGATAGCTGAATTGAGAATTGGCCTTTGACCCCTGGGCACAGTTTGCCAGTCATTAATCTTTCAGGAGCTGTTTCTGTTGGGTCTTTGCCCCGGGCTCATTGTCAGTGTTTACTGGACACTCGTCTGCGTGCACCTGCAGGTTTAAATGCACGAAGACACGTCTGCACACCAAGCCATTGTGTTCAGAACCCACCAGGGAAGGCAGAAGCCCAGACCTGGACAACGAACTCACACTTGGACTTCTGTTTTCTTACATTTTTCCCTGACTTGATAAATCATACTCAACCGACCTGAGATTTTATTTCTTCACGATGTATCATATTGTCTGTCTTTTTTTTTCTTTTTTAAGATTTTATGTATTAATTTTAAGAGAGAGGGGAAGGGAGGGAGAAAAGGAGAAAAACATCAGTGTGTGGTTGCCTCTCATGCGCCCCCTACTGGGAACCTGACCTGCAGACCAGGCCTGTGCTCTGACTGGGAATCGAACCTGAGACCCTTTGGTTCACAGGCCAGCACTCAATCCACTGAGCCACACCAGCCAGGGCTGTCTTCGTTTTTTTAAAGGTTGTCTGCAATGGGTTTGCCAATGGACACATTAAAAAACTTCTGCGGCCAAGAGCTCTTCTGAAAGAAAGGGTTTATTGAGCCTCTGTTCACCAGAAAAGGACCAGGGCCAAGGGTGTGGAGTCTGAACCGCCAGCCACAGGGCTGGGGGGAGAGGACAGCCGGCCTGCAGCCCTGGGGTCGGGGGCGCTTTTAGATGTTACGTTTGGGGAATAAAGACCTGAGCTGTTTGGAGAGAGCGTACACTGGAGAGGGGAGCAGAAGGAGGTGAAGGGGCAGAGTCCGTGAGGAAGAGACAGGGGCTGTCCTGATTGGTGGCATCTGGTGGTCACCCGCACAGCGATCAGAGCCCCCACCGGCAGGAAAGGGAGCTGGCCTGGTGGCCGCCCACAGCTGTCGGCAGACTGCCCGTCTCCCTCTCTCACCCTCCGGCTGTAACCTAATACAGGCCGACGCAGGGCTTTTCCTGTCAGACACATCTATTCAAAAATTAAACCTTTGGTGCACACCTGTTGTGTCCTCAACTGATTCTGTGGGACTGGCTTTTTAAAGTGACGGTGAAAGTCGTGTGGAGAGAAGCTGCTTGCTTCCCAGGCTCAGACGAAGACCTGTGGGTGTTTGTAGGGGGTGTGGGAACCAGCTGGTACATGCCCCTCGCTCTCCTTCGTCTGCGTCTCGAAGAGAAATTAAGAGGGTGCGACACCAGTGCGCGTTTGCCTTGTGGACAGTTAAGCATCCTTGCGATTGTGCGGGTGACTCTCACTCTGGAATCGGGTGGCTACTTGAGAGACTCCTGCCCCGCGGGGCCGCAGTCAGAGCCCAGCGCCCCTCCAACCCGGTCGCCCTTCTCTGTCGCAGGCTGCTCCAGTACACTTTCGTGGGGGACATCTTCATGGTTCCGGACGACCCTCTGGGAAGAAGCGGACCTCGGCTCGAAGAGTTTCTCCGGAAGGAAGCCTCCCTCAGGTAGTGTCCTTTTCCAGTTGTCATGTGTTGACGTTTCTTTCTGTTCCCTGTGCTTCTGAGCAAGCACTGTCTCTGGAGACTAAAAATGGCTTTTTTTTTCTTTTAAAGAAATAGTCTTAGATTTAGTGCTTGTGTCGTGTGTGTGGAAACTAACCCGGCAAACAGGCGCCCCTGAAAGACGCAGTCTTCACTCGCGGTCCTTTTGGTTTCGATCCTTCAGGTTCCGATCCCAGCAGAGGATGGGGCCAGACTTCCCGTGGGTCTGAAAACACAAAGCAGGTTTTGCTGTGGGTCACTTGTTGGCAAGGCCACTTCAGTTCACTGTGTGTGCGTGGGTGCCTCTCCATGTCTGTGTCCAAAGTCATCGGCTTTGCCTGGGTTACATTAAGGTACTTACCGCTGAGGAGCCGCCGCCCGAGGAGCCACCTGTCACTGCCTGCCCCCCCCCGACAGGAGAGGCCGCGTCTGCTCGTACCTGAGATTGATTAGACGCTTTCCGTTGTCTTTGTTGTGGTTTAGGCTGGTTGTTTGGGGTTTTTGTTTTGTTTTTGACTCACTGCTAGTGTTACTTCTGTTCCCAGGATTCTCAGGCGATGGCCGTTGCTAATGCAGCACTCTGTGTGCGTGACTGGCGGGTCCTGCAACCCCGCAGCAGACCGTGTCTCTCTCTTAAAACTAGAACAGGCTGCACCTCGGGGTGCTTACCCTCGGCTCTGTGTGGGGACACCATGGGTCCGGATGGCAGGAGGACGTTTCAGTGGCTCGTTCGCAGTCACAGGGGAGATCTTGTCTGGGCTCTAGGCCTGGAGTGGGGTTGGGGGCGTCGTATGGAGGTGCCCTCTGCACAGGAACCGGTGCGGTCTCGCCTCCCTGGTCTCGTGAGTCATTCCCCGTGGGGCCTTTGGGCTTCGTTGCACGGACGCAGCCTCCGTTCCTGAAGGGCCCTGCTCCTCTGCACGCGCCAGCAGAGCAGCGGCTGCTCCGACACCCGCCGGACACCCGTGCCTCTCTCTTCTCTTCCAAACGTCCTACCTGGAAATCCACTGCTGGGCTTTGAGACCGAGGCCTGCGGAGCCTCAGGCCTACACGCCAGACCTAATGCAGGGTGTGCTCCCTGGCTCCTCCCACAGCCTGGGCAGCCAGCCCTGCTGCTGGTCTGATGGCTCTTAACAGCGGGGTCCCAGCCGGTTAGGAGGTTCAGCACAGCCGTGTGCGTGCAGGCTGCGGGCGTCGACTCCTCAGCCAGAGCTCGGCGAGAGAGGGCAGCCCCGGGTAGGTGGGGGCTGCCCGTCTGCCCACAGGGGCCCCTTCCTCTGAGGCCTGTCGAGCAGGGCCCTGCCCCCGTGCCTGCGGGGGCCACCCGGTGACGCAGGGGCGACAGGGTGTGCAGCCGGACGTGGGTTGAGGGCCGCCCTTGCAGCAGCAGGCCCAGTGGGCGGGGTGTGGCTCCTCGGGGGCTGCCATTCTCTGCCATAACGAGGCTGGAGATGTCCGGATACCTCCGCCTGGACCACAGTCTTACGTCCTGCCTGCAGAAGCCGGGGGGCAGCACAAGGGTCTCTCGTTGGTCCTGTAACCCTACTCACCAGGACTCGCTTCCATTCACAGAGACATGCAGCCCCTGCTCACCGCCCTGCCAGACGTGGGCATGTTTGACCCCAACTTCAGAGGCCCTGGCGCCCAGGCAGCCAGCACCAGCCACCAGCCTCCAGCGCGGGCTCAGGGCCCCCTGCCCGGCCACTGGCTCCCTCAGCAGCCCCGCTTCCCACTGGGGCCCGGCCTGCCCGGCCTGCCGCAGAGCGTGCCCGCGCCGGCCCAGAGGTCCTCCGCCGAGACCAGCGAGCTGCGTGAGGCCCTGCTCAAGATCTTCCCGGACTCGGAGCAGAGGCTGAAGATCGACCAGATCCTGGTGGCCCATCCATACATGAAAGACCTGAACGCGCTCTCGGCCATGGTGTTGGATTGAGGGCGCCGGCATGGGGGCTCTGGGGCCGGGGCGGTGTCCATGGGGCAGCGGGGGCGACACAATGTGAAGAAACCATCTCCCGGTGGAGATGCTGTTGTCTTGTACAGAAGAAAAATGGACATTTTGTGTATAAAAAATCTGGGTTTTCAAAGCCAGCTTTTTTCTATATATAAATTATGCTGCTATTACAGATTTAACATTTTCTGTAAAAGGAAAGTCTACATTTTCTGCCTGTTCAGAACTGTTTAATAGCAGTTACTCTTGAGTGTATTGACATTTTTATGTTTTTTAAACTATTTTCCTTAAAGCTGAAAATATTGACAAATGGATATGATTAGCCTTTCTAAATAAAAAATAAGAGCTGCTTTCCTTAGGGAGAGCGAGGCCGCTTAAAGTATGTTTTCTTGCAATGACGACATCCTGTCCACCGACAGGAAGTGTTTGCACCCCCCCAGCCTCCTCCGCCCGCCCCCGGAATTAAGAGTCAGTAGGAGTTGGATTTGATCCTGTGGGGTCTTTCATGGGAGCTGTTGGTGAGTGCGGCCGGGGTGCCACTAGATGGCGCCATGTGCCCAGCCACTGTTAATGACAGGGCACAGTGGGACTGACACCAGGGCCCTCAAGGGCTCTTGAAGCACCACCCTTCTCCCCTTTCCCACCCCCACCGGAGGGGCCAGAGCCTCTGTGCCCACCCAGCGCCGTGCCCCACAACGTGACTCTAGAAGTCGCCTCTTAGCCCCAGAAGACAGCATTGGGGACTTCGGAGGTTGAGTGGACAGCCCCATTAGTGCGGCTGTCTTGTGCCCACAGCCATGGGGGACACCCATGGGAACTTTGTGCAGCTTTGCCAAAAAATGGTTTTCTATTTTCAAAATGACCCCAGCCAACGACTAGCGTTAGTAGCTTCCGCGGGGGCCCAGAACCCCTTTACGTGTTCGTCCTGTGTTTGTCTCCGTAGTGTCCTCCCGCCGCTGCCCTTCCCGCGAGCCTTTCTCGGAACTGGCATCTTAGGGCCGGCTTCTCCGTGTTGCCCAGCCTTTGCCATGACGTTCTTCTCCTGGGCAGGCAATTCTAAACTTCTTCACAGTTCTCTGGACCTTCAAAGGGCTTTGTATGTTACACCCGTCCGTTCACCAGGCTGCTCACGTCCGTGGCCCGCCCGCCCTTGGACGTGTCTCCGCGGCCCTGCGGGCCTCGGCCTGCCCTCCCTGCTGGCTCCCGGGTGCTCCCTCCAGGTGGCTGGATTTTCACTTCCGTCATTTTTTCTCTTGGCTGCCTTCAGGGCGCATGCGACTGGACCTGGCTGTGAGCTGCTGCTTCGGGGCAGGTGCCCCAGTCACCCAGCTGCGGAGGGCGGGGAGCTAGAAGGCCGGAGGCAGGCCGGGAAGGGACTTCAGGCACGGCCCCCGCCTCGGCTCTGGAGTCCATGGTCTTAGAAGCACAGCCTCCACGCGAGGTCTGGGGCTGTCTCGCAACTTGGACCTCGGGCTGTGGCTGGGTCCAGCAGCCTTGCCGACCCAGAACTTAGGTTTCAGGGAAGGACCCACGCGGTGGGCCCCCGTCACCAAGGCACAGCTGCAGGTCCGCCGGCAAGGGGGCTGAGCATCCCCTGGAGCCAGGTGGGGCTGGGTAGGGCCTGACCTTCGACCTTTGACGTAGGATTTGTTGGCGAGAGTTCTGCCTGCCCCTTCCTGTGGGAAGGGAATGCGCAGCCGGCTAAGTAGGACGGATACAGAAAAGCGTTAATTAGTTACCTGGGTGAGTTACGTGGTTCACAGGTCTTTCTGAAGTTCACCAAGTTCGGTTAAATTTAGTACTTAAAACCTCAGCTTTCAAATCTTTTTGTTCTTAGCCTCCTCTTGACACTTGTTGAGTTACGTGCTGATTTCTTGGTGGTGCCCCTAGCTTGGGTTCGTCGTGGCCCTGCACCCCCGGCAGGCACTCGTGCGCCGTGGCTTTGCGTCCCGGAGTTAGTTCATGGCCGTCCCGGGAGGCGGGTGCAGGGCACGGGCTGTCGTCTTCCGGTGGACGCTGCCCGCTGCCCAAGGGTCACCGAGTACGAGAGTGAGCGGGCGATGGTGCTGACCAGCTCTGGGCCCCAGGCCTTCTGCCCTGGGAGGAGATGGTCTGACCATTGTTCACTTTGAGACCCTGGAGGCTGTCGGCTGGAAGAGCAGGAAGAAGGCATCTTGACCGTCCTGGGTGGCCACTCGGTGTGGTCTGGCAGGCTGCCAGGGACCCAGCCCGTGCAGCTCTTGGTGTTCGTGAGAGGAGGGGGTCTGTCTTGCCCAGGCTACGGCCCCAGTGCAGCCTGGTCTGCACCTGGAAACCCAGGCGCTCTGCCCTACCCCCGCTGCAGGCCCGCGCACCCCCGAGGCAGGCCTACCTCCAGGTAGTCTCTCCCCCGGACGCGCGTCCAGCCTCCTTCCTGGGCCTCGGGCCTCTGCCCCCGTTTATTCCTGACCCGTTGGCTCAGTTATGCTGACTCGCCCCCTCTTCATCCCCTGCCACCCCATTATTCCCTGCGTCTCGGACCTTTTAGGTTAAAATGAAATCACCTGATTCCAAGAACCAACTTCGTTCACGGCCACTTTCCCTCACCCCGCACTTCGTTCCCCGGCTTGCAGGGTTGGCACCCCCAATGTGCAGGAGCTACCATTGGCGCCCACTCATTGCAGAGGGTCCCCTCTGCCCGTCCTGTGTCCACGCTTGGTGACCACGCACTTCACACCACTGACCTGAGGTTCCCTCCTGACCACTTTTCCTTCCTTTTCCTTCTTTACCTAAAAGCTAGGCTGTGATGCCTTCCTCTGTCTTGACAGGCGTTCTTAAACTCTGGACCAGCAGCTCTCGCTAGAAGTGCAGATCCCCGGGCTCTGCCAGAGACGTTTCCTCGGTGGCTCCGGGGGGAGGCCCGGGGTCCTGCCCCTTCAGCAGGCTCCCCGGGTGGCGCCTGTGCAGGTGGTCCGTGGGCCCCACTCTGAGAAACCGGTGTCACCCCCAGGAATCAGCACTTCTCCCCAGTTCCAGCCGCCCCTCTTTGCCCCGTGGAGTGCGTGTTGCTGGCCCTCCCCAGAGCCCTGGGACACCCTGCGCTCCCCGCTCGACCCTCAGCCTGCCTCCGCCTCGCCGTTCTTCCCGCCCACCCTGTGCGCTGGGTCCCCTTGCCCATCCTCGCTCTCGCGGCCTCCGGGACTCCACGACTTATCTCCCGGAAACGCCCTCTTCCTGGCCAGTGGTCTTCAGTGGCTTGAGACCAGAACACCCTGTTTGGGCCCCCTGAGCTTGGTCTCCTCGGCCGCCCACCTTGGAGCCATTCTCGTTCGCCCCCTTGGTACAGTGCCCCACGTGCTGCCTGCGGCCGCGTGCACACACTCCGTCACGTGTGGGTTCCTGCTCCCATGCGCCCCTCCTCTCTGCTGGCAATGCCCCTTCTCCGGGTCCCGGGCCCGCCACCTACTCTGTGCTCCGCACCGGAAGCAGCCCGCGGCGTGCGGGGACCTGCGCCTGCCGCCCTGCAGCGTCACTGCAGCGTCACCGCAGCTGATTGTACGGCCTCTCACCTCCCTTTCTAGACTGTGAGCTCCTCGCGGGCAGGGACCATCTGTGTTCATCTCTGTGTTTCCACGGCACCTAGCGCAGTGCCTTGCACTTAGGTGCTCAATAAACATCTGCTCAGTTCACCTGGGGAACCGTGCCTTCTTGCGTGCAGCATCTGGTGAGCCCGGGGACCCCAGGACCATGCTGTCGGCAGCTGCGCCCAGGCACCCGCCACGCCACCACAGTGGACCTCAGGCGGGTGTATGCCTACCTCCCTCCTGTGTCCTTTCTCCGAGGCCCTGACACACATCTGGTCCAGGGGTGGGTGTCCGACAGGCTGAGCCAAGTGGTAGGTGCTCAGGCCGGCCAGGGCCAGACACCTGTCCTGAGGAAGACCTGGCAGAGCCGCTCCTTCGGTGGGAGCCGAGAGCCGTCACGCCCAGGCCTGTTAGAGGCCACCTCCTGCCACGGGGAAGGTGGTCTGTGGTCAAGAGGCCGGGCCCCTGTTGGCATGGGAACCTGGTGCACCATAGGCTTCAGGGGCTGTCCAGATGCTTCATTCCAACACACCCCGTTTTCCTCACCCTGGTTCAGGTCGGGTGTATGTCCCTTGAAATCAAGAGCTGAGTAAGACCTGTGTATCCCTGCCCGCAGGTTGGCAGATGGAACGGGGGAGCTCATGGTGCCCGTAGAAAGACCCCGGGAACGTGTGCAGACAGACTTGTGGTCGGTCAACCCAGGCAAGGAACAGCATGGGGCCCCGCAGCTCCTAAGGAATGAACTTCCTTTGCCCTGAGGGCTCTCCAGCCCACCCTCAAGCAGGCCGCCTCTCCTTCCCTGGGTCCCCACTTCCGCTCCAGGTTGTGTCTCTGAGACTCCCTGATGGGACTTTCTTGGCTCAGTTCCTGTGCTGGACGAGACCAGGCCTGTCCTTGTGCACTTAGCCCTTCCCGCTCCCTTCCATGTCCTGGCCCATGAAACAGGCAGAATGGCATGGCACCTCCTGCCCCAGGGTGTGGTGGGGGACAGGTGTGTTCATCCGGGAAGCTCCCAGTGTGGCTCCTGACAGCCCCCGTCCGGGTCCTGCGGCAGCAGCTGTCGTTAGCAGCCCTGCGACACTGTCACTGGCCACAGGTCCTCCCATGTCCCTCCCGACCTATCTCCAAACGCTCAGCCAGATTCTGCACGCCTCCCTCTGTCCCTGCTGATCCCTCGGGAGCCTCGGCGGGGCCAGGGAAGGCCAGGCAGAGTAGAGGGCATCACCGTGCGCAGGAAGGCTGGTCCTGGCCACCCCGAACCCAGCACACCCCTGGGGTCCCCGTTGGGAGAGGAGCTGAGCCTTACGGCTCAACGAGCGTGTTTCACACAGTCAGGGTGTCCAGGACTCAGGTTTTGACTTCCAAAGGCTATGCCACCTCCCCAAGAGGCATGCTGCCCCAGAGGTGACTCGGCGGACAGAATGGTGCCTAAGATGGCCCCTGGCCCCAACCCATGAGCAGAACCGAGGCCCATGACCTGGTCAAGGATGTCAGCCTGCCAGGCAGCCTGGCAGAGGGATACGAGGGGGGAAAGCTGCCTCCCGGCCCCCTACCTTCCTGCGCAGTCCAGGGGCCCCTGTCCAGCCCTGCTCTGGGGCAGAGGGGGAAGAGCACATTTTTAAAAAGCAAAAGTGATGCCCTGGCCGTGTGGCCCAGTTGGTTAGAGCGCTGTCCCGATACACCAAGGTTGCACGTTCGATCTCCAGTCAGGACACATACAAGAAGGAACCAATGAATTCATGAATAAGTGGAACAACAAATGGATGTTTCTCTCTCTCTCTCTCTCTCTCTCTCTCTCTCTCTCTCTCTCTCTCAAACCAAAAAGTAAAATTTTTAAAAAGGAGAATGAGAATGGACTGACCCGCATCGCGGAAGCCTGGTCGCAGTGAGCCCGTGTGCATCACCCCGCCCTCCATCTCACGGGGGGACGTGCATCAGTCAAACGGCCCTTGACGGGGTTTGAAAACTAAAAGCAGCCTTTTTCGCATCCATGGTTCGGGGGCTGGTGGTAGTCACTGGGGAAATTGAGGCTGGACAAGCTGGGATTTGCCCAGAAACAGGGCAGAAATGCCCCCCCCGGCACTGGAGCTGGATACCCAGAGGCCTTGGGGCTCCTTGGATCAGCCCCTCCCATAGGACACACAGCACAGACCCTGGCCTTTGGGACTTTCCTTCCCACCCCTACCAGGTCCCCAGGGAGCCAACCCTCCAGGTTGCACAGCCTGAAACCCAGTCTGGGGTCAGGCCTGGGCAGGCCCTGCCCTTCCCCCCCCACCCCGGCGAAGAGGAGGGGGCCTCCCCTGAAAAGAATGCACTTGTCTGCCCGCCTGTCTGGCTCCGGGATCAGTCTAGGGTTTCAGCCACCAAAAAGGCTTCAGGAAGGCGAGGGCCGCCCGCAGCCAGCCCGGGGAGCCGCAGACACTGCTCTGCTCCCAAAACCAGGGTCTCTTGAGGCCAGCAGGTCCCTCTGCCCTTGCCAGCCCCTTAGGAGGACAGGCCCTGCCCACCACATCCCCCCTCAGAGATGGGGGTGCTTCTGTGCTCGGTCCCATGCTGTGCTGGGGAACCTGAGGGCATTCCTGGTGGCCAGTCCCCCTGCTTGGTGTTGCATCCACTGTGCAGAGCAAGGACTGCAGGGGTCCAGGGAGGAAGACCCTATCCTTGCTGCCCACAAGCCAGCCTCCTCTGAGGTCAGGGACACCCCAGTGCTGCTTCAGCCCTGGTGACAACACCCTTAGCCTGGACCCTCCCCGTCTCCGGGTGCCAGCATTTCAGTGTGTGAGAGAGAAGTAGGTCTCCCACCTGCCACCAATCTGGCCAGTACTGGGCATAAGAGCACTGACCATGGGGAGGGATCATCCTCCAGCCACCGGCTCCAAGCCCCCTCTCCCAGGAAGCCCCCCAGGGAGCACCCGCCTCCAGCCTTGCAGCCCCTGCTGCAAGCACCGGCTACAGGCCAGCACCGTGGGAAACATGACAGCGGGCTCGCGAGGCACCGACACGATAACCCTCTGATGTTACGGGGGTCCGCCCTGCCCAGAGGCCATAACCCCGAGCCCCAGACCTGGGCAGGGCCCCCCGAGACGGAGCTGCCTGGGGAGGCGAGACATCATGATGACGAGGGGCTGACAACCCAGGATCCAGGTGAGGTCAAGGGACACGGAGGAGGGGCCCGGGGCTCCCAGGAGGAGAGGGCGGGCGCGGGCAGGCCCGGAACAGCGCAGCAGAGAGCCCCTGCCCCGGCCGAGGCGGCTTCACCCGACCCCACGGGGAGCTACGGCACACCCGATGCCCTGGGGTTTGTCCCACTGTGAAGCAAGAGGCTGCCATGTACCACACGGGGCAGCCCCTCTGCTCTCTGTCCTCGGCCAGCACTCGTGGCCACAACGGCCCCGAGAATGGGGTGTGGCCGCAGCAGCTTCGGGTCCCCTCGCGTCCAGGCCAGCAGCTCCCACGTTTCTGACGCTCTGTCACAGCACAGGGCCTGGCACACAGGCAGCCTTGAGTACGTCCTTGTGGCAGAGGTGTGTACGGAACGCAGGCAGTCCCACTGTCACCAGATGTTCCCTGAGATGATTACACAGGGCGTCCATCTCCCCTCCAGGCCATGAGGACTTATTCTTTCATAACTGTATTCCCTCCACGTAGCACAACATAGCACGGAGTAGGTGCTCAGCGAATACTCAGTGAGCGGATCGACAAACATGGGGCAGGAGGTGACTGGAGCCCCTCAGCCAGCAGAGGGGTTGGGGCATGTTTTGAAGCCCACATCATGCGTCATGCATGTGGCCGCGATGGCGGGAGGCGTTGCGCTAGGCACCCGACCCCGGCAGTCGGGGGAGACCATCCTGCAGGCGGCCCAGCACCTGGAGGCCAAATTCCAGGCGGGCTCCGCAAAGGTGTGTTTCCTCGGTGGACACGCAGGGGTGGCGGGCAGACAGGGAGACGGCGGGCAGGCCCGGGTGGCAGAGTTTGTCGGGACCAGACACCCAGAAACCAGCCAGTGTTCCCAGCAGCCCCTGACTCATGGCAGCCTCTGGGCAGAAGGCAGGGGCCGCCCCCCCGCTACCCAGTACCCGTGCCTGGGCGGGCCGGTTGGATCCCGTTGGTCCGCTGTCTGTAGGCAACGGCAGGATGATGGGGACTGGGGGTCACCCAGGGGGAGGGGAGGCAGGTCCTCCCTGGGGTGTCAGAGCCCCATGTGCTGGTCCCTGGCAGGTGCGCTGACGAGGTGGGAAGGCACGTGGAAGTGGTACATGCAACTTCCGGGCTGGCTGGCGCGTGGCCATCGTGGCCAGGCCGGCGTTGCGGGCTGTGCCATCAAAGTCGAGGTCGCGAGGCTCGCCAAGTGGCAGTGTGCAGCCTGGGCTCCCGGTTCTCACGGGGTCCCACTGCAGGACCGTGGGCACCACAGCCAGACTCTGGGCTTACCCCTGGGCTCGCTTACGTGAGACAAAAATAAAAGTGTGCTTCCCTATGTCACAGCTGTGTGCCTTTTGTCACTGACTGCTTCACCAAACCCTAGCGGCTAACGGGGGCCGTCTGCTTGTGTGCCCGGCCCCGGACGCCACTCTGGGAGTGAAGTGGAGGGCAAACCCAGGCGTGGCCCCGGCCGCCCGAAGCTGCCCTGGGCAGACCTGCACAGGGGTTGGAGAAGAGCCCAGGTTGGGGGCGGGGGGAGGGGCTGAGGCACCTGGGTGCCTCTGAGGGCACCCAGCAAGAAGGGCGGGGGTTGGGCCCTCCGGAAGAGGCGGTGCCTAGGATGTGGGGAAAAGCAAGGCCTGGCCTCCCCTGGCGTGCAGGGCCGGTCTGGCTCCGAGAGGCCCTCCTGGCACATGGCTGACTCCCAGGCCAGGAAGACAAGGGAAGAGGATGCAGCCAGCCCGGGGGCCCCCAGGCTCAGGTGCGCTGCAGGTTTCCTTCCCAAGTGACTCGAGGTCATGTCCTTCAGCTGATTACGAATAACAGTGATGAGTGTGGGGCGGCCCTTCGGAGCCTGAGAAGGACCATTAGGGACAACGCGAAGAGCGACTAGAAAAGCGACCCCAGAGAGGAGCTCTGAGGTCAGTGCCACGGCCAGCGGTCCCTCCGGGGCCCACTCGTGCCCGTGTCACAGATGACAAACAGGCTCCCTAAGGTCGAGGGACTAGCCCAGTCACAAGGCTGAGACATCGAGACAAGGAGATTTGAACCCAGAGCTGTCCTGGCTCAACGCCAGGCTTCCTCCAGGACACACCGCTCACCCGCGACGACTTACAGCCGCTGTCGTCAGCTCTGCAAATGAAGCAGCTGAGGCCCCTTTGGGAGCAGCCTGGCCAGGTGGCATTCCGCGGGGAAGACGTGTGTGGGCAGAGCCCGTCCTGCACCTCGGCCGGCTCCGGCAGGACTGCCCACGCGGAGCTGGTGCCCCCAGCCAGCCAGACCTCAGCGGGAGGACACCAGGGGGCAGGGGAGCTTCGGTCAGCCCTAGGAGACAAATACACCCCCGTCATTCGTGCCTTCGTTCAAACGCTCTGAGCCTCTAGCATGTGCAAGGGGACAGCAGTGGGGGCCACCAGAGGGGAGCGTCGTGGATGCGACGGGGCTTACACCCTGGCAGGGAAGAAGGGCAGGTAGTCGATAAATATCTCGAGATTGTCCCACACTGCCATAAGAGGAATGCAGCGTGGGCTCCTTCAGCCCTTCCCCCACTCCCCCCCCTGCCCCCGTCATCCCTTTGTCGGCTTCCCAGGGAAGGGCTCAGGCCCCTCCCACCCCGGGGTGGGCTCCTCAGCCCTGCTGTCCCACCGTCCTCCGTCCGGTCCCATCGATGAACAGGTCTTTGAAAGCACACTCCCCACTCCTGCACCCTCGGACCTCCCAGATAACAGCATCCTCCCCATGTCCCCCCAAAACTGCTCTCCTGGGACCCCGTGGGCCTAGGGTTCCCCCCAAGCCTCCATCCGGCCGCGGGCCTGGAGCCGCCGCAGCAGGAAGGACCGGCTGCCCCAGGACCGCGCGCGTCGCCATCAGATTCCCGGGCAACAGCTGGGTCCCATTTAGCTGGGGAACACCGACCGTGAGGCCTGGCCACCAGCCCGCCCCCCGCAGGAGGGCTAAGCCTGCCGCTCCCTTTTCCACGGAGATAGAGTTGCTGAGGACGCCCTGGGCCCACCCAGCCCCCCGCCACCGCCTGCCCCCCGCGCCTGCAAGCAGCTTGAGTAAGGAGAGGGAGCCACCAGCCCCGCTGGCAACCCCACCTCTGCTCCCTGCAGACCAGGGCCCCTGCCTGCGCTCAGGTTTCCAAAACGCAGGAGCGGTGCTACCAGGACACGGTGGCAGGAGGCCGGAAGGTTCTCTGCCTGCATGGGCTTGTGGGTTTGGGGGTAACATTTCCACCTAGTGCAAAGGGACACACACAGACTCATGCCCCCCTCCAAACACACACACACATCACGCCCTGGCTCGGAAAACCTAGGCTCTCAGCATCTGACCCTCACCGTCCAGACCGGGCAGGGACGCGGCCCAGGTCAGCGAGCCAAGCTGGTCCCTGTACGCCAGTGTCAATAAAGAATATTTATTCATGGTAATGTAACACGTTTGCTCGGTGCGTGATTTAAACCGGACCCCCAGACGGGTATTTGCAACACAGTTCCTCTTTTAAATGAATCCTCAAAATCCCTGGAGGCTTGGTGAGATGAAGCACTTTGCTCAAAGCAGCATGCTTAAGTGGCCAAGCTGGGGCTGAAACTGACCTCAGGGCTTAGGGTTTCCTTCAGAGCAGGCCCGCTACCCCAAATCCCGTCATCCCGTCTCCTCTGCAGGCAGACCGGGTGACAACCGACGCCTGAGGGGAGCCGGGTGGGGGAGGGATGGGGAAGGGGGGCGCCTCCCACAAGAACATGAGAGGGTGTGAGAGACACAGGCTCCAGCCCTTCCCAGAAAGAGATGCCTTTCTGGGAAGGCTGGTTTCCGGCGGTGCTGCATGGTGCAGGGGTGGGGTGCAGGGGTGGGGTGCAGGGGCAGGCCCGAGAGCTGGTGTGGCGGTGCAGTTTTCCTGGGGTGGTTTTGGGCATGTACCTCTAAGGCCTTTTCAAGGGTGCTTCCTTTGTGACCTGGCGACTTCCTCTCCAGACGGCCCTGCCGAGCTTAGAGTCCTGGCTACACTGAAGGCTCGAGAGTAAGGTAGAGGAGCAGGTTACAAAAGGGCAGGTAGAGTTCGGTTCCAGGGGCACGCCTGTCTAGGGACTGAGTGACTTTAGTCTTCTCAGTGCTTGTCCACCTTTCTCTTCTCTCCATTGTCTTCAGCAGCCATCTATAGAGCAAGCCACTGTCCTTGTCTGCCTGTGGGTCATCTCCCTAATTTGGGGAACTCCAACCGTGATTCTAGGGGGCGGGGCCTACAGGCAGGTGGGCGTGGGGCCAGGGAGGGACCAATCAGAACCCTCCCACTCGACCACGTGACCAGCCCCAGGCCCGTGGGGTTCAATTCTGAGCCCTGTGAGAACTACCGAGGCGAGACACTCTTTCTCGCAAATATTATGAAGTTGGCAGGGCTGAGACGGGTGCTTTCGGCCCCCATCCTGCCTGCCCAGGTCGGGCTGCCCCTCGCCATCTGGGGGAATGCCGCGTCTAGTGGGTCCCTGTTCTTCCTGACTCTTCACCACGACAGCTACCGCTCCACCACCATGGTTCCGTGGCTCAGGTAGGCCGTCCAGAGCCAATGGCCACGCCCCTGGGCTCCCTGTATGGGCCGGTACCGAGAACGGATCCAAGGTCTCCCACCTGGGCCCATTGCCCGGGGAGCTTGACAAAAATAACATGGGGACCAGAACTTAGGCTCCAGGGAGGTCGGCAGGGCAGGTCACAGGAAGGAAGGGTCAACCTTCGGGCTCGAGGTGGAAAGCCAGGCGTCATGGCTTTGGGCCGCTTCCAATCCTGCCCGGCCTCCCTAACAACTGAGAGTATCAGAAGTTTCCTTGGGTGGGCGTGGAGGCTGGGGGCAGGGGGAGGCACAGGAGGGTTAGGACGCTTTAAGGAAGTGGAGAGGAACGGTACGATGGTGGTACAAAAAGCAGGCTGAAGGAGAGGAGACCTCCCCAGGCCTGAAGCACCGCCCGGGCCCAGCCGGCCTCAGCGGGAGTCCTAGGCAGGGTTAGAAGCCAGAGCGGCGCTCCCTCCTCAAGAAGCGAGAAGTAGTTTGTGCAAAATAATGTGTTTTTTGTCTTTTTAGTCAGAGTTACATCTTGTGGAAAGTTGCAACTATGGATGCATTAGGGGTCAGTCGGTGAAACGGCAGAACTACAGGCCTTTCACGGTCATTTGCAGGGAGAGTGCGTCTTCTAGGAAAACCCACCGTCCACTCGGAACGTAGACTCTGCTTCGCTGTCTGCGGAGTTCCGTCTCGAGGGGCCACGTCTGCTGGTCTGCTGGTTTGGGGCTGGGATCTGAGTGGATGTGACAAATCACTAATGTTCAGCATGCTCCTTTCTTATTCTTGTTGAAAGGCTTTTTAAAGGGATTGGGAATTGATTTTCGAGTTAGACTATTCCTCGCTTTTTCTCCGTTACATTGTGCTTGTCATGGCCTGAAGAATTACAAAGGTGTGATTTTAATTAAGAACGTGCTTTTTAATTTTTTCACATGCGTTCTGACTTCAAAGCTGGTTTCCAGTGTCTGACAGCACGTTGGCGGAGAGCAGAAGAAAAGGAAGGGGGTGGAGACTGGCAGCCTGCCTGGAAATACGGGAGAGAAGACGTCCTTCCTCACCGGGGCCGCTGGCTTATCCAGGGCTGCAAAGGAAGAACTATTCCATGCCACGTTTTCTTCCTTTACATTGTCTTTAAGCATTTTTACCCAAGTAATAAAGCACAGTTTTTAAAAATCAAGGATTTTAGAAGGGACAGTAATAAAAAGCCATGCTTTCTTGGCCTACCGGCCTGCCGAGCCCTCCTCCTCCTCCTAAGCAGAAATCACTTTCCACTCTGCCAAGAAATGTTTTGGCGGATCCTTCCAAGTATTTTTGATTGTCATGGACGGGGAACGGTGTTTCTGAAACCCGGGGGAGAGGCCGGGCTACGGCCACATGTCCTACAGCACAGGACAGCGCCCCGCACCAGAAAACGATCCAGTCCCAAAGGTCACTGGGGTCAAGGCTGAGCTACTGTGCCCAACCAGCTATGATAAATCAGAGCAAAAATAATAATGACCTCATCCAGGTATAGAGCGAGGTGCACCCAGCGTGCGAGTGCATTATGGCCGACCCGTCGGGCCCGCGGCCGGCACACCGACACCCTGAGCAGAGCCGGGGCTCTGTTCCTAGGAAGCAGAGTGGAGGGCACACTGGTTGAGTGCTGGGTCGCCCCAGGTACTTCCAGTCGCATACGGACACCTTCACTTCTCATGCCATTAACTCGGCAGTGGCCTGCGGCTCCGCTTCTGTGAGAGGAATTAGCCCCTCACTTTGAACTCTTCTCCCTCTGCCTTTCGGCTTCTGTCGTTTGAACATTTACTTGGACAGGGACAAAGTGAATAGCATCTCTTTTCTGTCCTGTAATCAAAGTTCTACCTGTATGTTGCCTAACTATAGATTGTGAAAGTTTAAATTTACCAAACGGGGTTTCTATTTTGACAACATAAATTGTTCCCTGAACGGCCGAGAAATTTTTTTTTTTCTAATGTTGTTTTGTTTTGTTTTATATCAGCTCTTTGGCTTTTCTGGAGTTTGTCATTCCGTTTTTTTCCCTGTGTGCAGTTTGACTCGGGCCATTTTAAAGGGTTGCTCCCAGAACGCCGTTTCTATCTGGAATAAAAGAGTGAGCAGGAGGAGACACGCCCTAAACCTTACCAGGCTCCGCGGGCGCTGGATGCTCTCAGGATCCTTATTAAGGAAAACCAATAACCGAGGAAAACCAATAATGTGAAAGCAGACCTGCAGACCTCAGTGCTAATATTATAATCCTGTATTCCTTACATTCAATAAACGTTTGGTGAATGTTCAATATTTGCCTCTGTTCGAGAATAGTCTTACTGGATGCAGTTCATTTAAACATGAGAAAACTCCTTCATGGAGGCGTTTGTCAGCTACAATGGCACGATTTTACACAGTGTGTAGGGAAGAGGGAGGAAGCAGTAGGTTCGCTAACCATGTAATGACTGTAAACGTTTGTCAGTATCGATCGCCCTGCCACCAAAGGACTTCACTGACATTGTGTTCAGAGTTTCCATGACCAGGAAGCAAGTTCCCTGCCTCTGTGAGTTCAGCAGCAGGGACGCCCTGTGACCCCTGGGCTGCCGAACATGGGCCCCAACCGCGATTCCACATGTGAACCCTTCTAGACTTCAGCGGCAATTTAAATAACTTTTGGCGGCTTCGTAGAGCTCTGCACTAGCAATGGGGACGGACTCTTGGATTCCTGGAGGCTGCAGAGCCTTGTTGGGTAACCTCTCCTCTAGGTGGTACGATATCGTATTTCCACCGATCCTTTTTCTACGCAGTGTGGTTGTATTTTCTGCTACTCTCGATCGGCTACTTTTTATTAAGGTAAAATTTACATCTCGTGAAACACACAGATGTTAAGTACAATTCACGGGTTTTTTGCCAAATGCACACACACACCCGTGGAATCAACATCTCCAATTGGTTAACTTTCCCTTTGGGGAATTTAGGGTAAATGTTAACTTGAGATAATACTCAGAGATCTTGGAAAAAGAGCCCTGACCTCTGTGGCTCAGTGGGTTGAGCATCGTCCCACAACGATGGTTGCCGGTTCGATTCGCGGTCCGGGCACATGCCCGGGTTGCCACCCAGGTCCCCGGTTAGTGTGTGCAAGAGGCAACTGATCAGTGTGTCTCTCACACACTGATGTTCCTCTCCCTCTCCTCCCTTCTCTCTCTCTTAAAAAAAAAAAATCTCTGGAAAAGAGGTTTTGCTTTCAAGGAAAGTTGTTTTTTAAAAATTGTGGTATAATACGCATGCCCTCTCTTTTACTATGAGTAGCTTTTAGTGCATCCACAATATTGTGCAGTCGCCACTGCGACCTGGTTCTAGAACCTTTTGATCACCTCAGGAGGGACCCCGAGCCCTGACCAGGGAGCTCGGTTGGAGCACCGTCCCCATACACCGAGTTTGCCAGTTCGATCCCTGTCAGGGCACATGCAAGAATCCACCAGCGAATCAATGAACGCATAAATAACTGGAACAACAAATCTCTCTCTCAAATCGATAAACATTTAGAAAAAGAAAAAGAAAGGAAAGGAAACCCAATACACACTGAGCAGCCACTTCTTGCCCCCACCCACCCCCAAGCCCTGGCAGCCATGAATCTGCCTGCTGACGGCCGAGTTGCCCGTATCTGGATATTTCATATAAACTACATCACATGGTCCATGTCCGACGCCCCCTTGGTGTACTTAACATAATGTTTTTGAGGTTTGTCCACTTTGTAACTCGTACCAGCCCTTCATTTTTCAGGCTAACATTCCATCACCTGTATGGACCGCGTTGTGTTTACTGGCCCCCGGGCTGATGGGCACAGGCGTGGTTTCCGACTTGCGGCGGCCGAGCCCAGTGCTGCTACGAACATTCCTGTGCCAGTTCCGTTGGAACCCTTGTCTTCGATTCTGAAAAAGATATTTTATTTGTCACCCAAGTAGCCCAGATCTTCAAGATAAGAATGGCATTGTGGCCTGTTGCTTTGTTTTCTCACAGCCTGGTACTTGTTCTGAAACAAAGAGACAAAAAGAACAAGCTGGTGACGAAACCCCTGAGGAAGAGAAGGTAAACACGTGTCATGTTTTGTGGCGTGATTTTTGACAACACCCTTGGCGGGTGCACAGGAATTTGAAAAATCACAGAACCAGGGGCAGAAAGGAGGCATGGGTGGGTCTTCAGTTACCCAAACCGCACGCTTCACAGGTGCCGGCAGCTCGGACCCCTGGTCTCTGTGTCCGACTCCACCAGCGTCTGGGGGGCCAGGGGATCGGGGGCCTGACTGCCGGGATGGCTGGCGGTCCAGCAGGCGTAGGGGGCGTCCAGAGTGAGAGGGAGATGATGCAATGCCTGAAGGACCGCCTGGCCTCCCGCCTGGGAGGGTAGGAGACTGGAGGCCGATATCCGGAGACGGGAGAGCAATATTCGGGAACACCTGGAGGAGAAGGAGCCCCAGGTCAGAGACTCGGCTCCTTTATTTCAAGACTGTCAAGGACCCGAGGGCTCAGATCTTCGCCAGTTCTGCAGACACTGTCCGCATGGCCCTGCACATGGACTCCCATCGTGCTGCTGAAGACTTTGGAGTCAAGTGTGAGAAGGAGCTGGTCTGTGGGGAATGACGTTGATGGGCCCTGAAATCTGATGACACCCATATCACTCAGCTGCAGCTGGAGACGGAGACGGAGGCTCCCAAGAAGGAGCTGAACTTCATGAAGAAGAGCCACAAGGAGGAAGGAATGACAGAACCGGACCGCCAACGCTGGGTTGACTGTGGCATTGGATGCCCCCAAATCTCAGGACCTCAGCCAGACCATGGCGGACATCCGGGCCCAGCGTGACAAGTGGCTCGGAAGAAGCAAGAGCAGCTAGACGCGGGCTGGTTCCGGCAGACCGAGGAGCGCACCGCAGCGGTCACCGAGCAGATCACCGAGATAGGAGTTGCTATGAGGACACTCCCGGAGCTGAGACGCACGGTCCAGCCCTTGGAGATGGACCTGGACCCACGAGAAACCTGCAGGCCCACTTGGAGAACAGCCCGAGGGAGGCGCAGACGCACTGTGCCAGGCAGGCACAACTTGGCGTGGTCCCGCTGCACCTGAAGTCGGAGCCAGCCCAGACCTGGGCACACGGGCTGCACCGGACCCAGGAGCACGAGGCCCTGCTGAACGTCGAGGTCAAGCCGAGGCTGAGATCGCCACTACGGCCGCCCGCTGGAAGAAGGGGAGGACTTCGATCTTGGTGACGCCCTGGACAACAGCCACTCCCTGCAATCCGTCCCAAAGACTGCCACCCGCAGGGCTGTGGATGGCAAAGCGGTGTCTGAGGTCAGCGACACCAATGTCCCAAGGTGTTAAGACAGCAGAGGTGGGCACCCCTAGGGGGAGAGAAGGCCAGTGGAAAGTTCAGAGATCAAGAAAAACTTTTTAAAATCTCATTTCAGGGACAGATGTTGACGACTACTATTTTTACTTTCTGTAAACTCAAGGGGAAAAGCTAACCTGTGCCATTAGGAGGGGACAGCAACTGGGCCCATGTGAAGGCTCGATCTGGTCACCGAACCGAGGGCTGGTACAAAATCCCGGTGACCGCACCAATTCCGGGGAGGAGGAAGTGAGGTCACAGGAACAGAACTCCTAGCACAATGCTGGGCACGTGACCATGTGTCCCTAGTCATCACAGGCAGAGGGGAGAAACCCAGCTTTCTTGACTCTCACATTGTTTTCCTTCCAAAAAAAGGGAAGCTTTTTTGTCCTGAAAACTTGTTCACTGGAAACACACCCCAGGCCCAGGATCCCCCAAACGGAGCAAGAGATGCCTCCTGGTAACAAGATGCTGCCGGTGAAATAGAAAATTCTACAATTTCACCCCACTACTTGGAAACACAGACACAGTTCGTGTATTCGTGCACTGATGTCTTTCCTGAAGTGGGAACGTCTAACGCTTCCAAACAGCACACGATTAGTCTCTGTAATCAGAACAAGTTCCCAGTGA
This sequence comes from Mormoops blainvillei, assembly GCA_004026545.1. Lineage (NCBI taxonomy): Eukaryota > Metazoa > Chordata > Mammalia > Chiroptera > Mormoopidae > Mormoops > Mormoops blainvillei. Next base: position 10,609 of record PVJD01008123.1, on the reverse strand, counting down.
GCTAAGCAGCTAATCACGATGGGGGGCGGGGACAGGCTGGTGCTTTTCCACCACAAATGCGCTCTTTGGCTGGTCCCCGGATGCCCGGCGCTGACGCGCACACGGCGCGTCATCTGTCCCAACACCTGCTGATTTTAGAGGCGTCAGCATCCTCGGTGACCGTGTCCCGCCCCCCTCCAGGTATCGGGCTCAGCTCCAGGCCCCTGGGGACTCAGACCTGATTCCAGGCTGCGAGAGATCACCGTGAGACTGAAGTGTGTTGGCTGGCTTGTTTATCTGATTTAAAAAGAAAAAAGAAAAAAGAAAAACTCCACTGTTACAGACCAAAGGGAAGCGAGCCCCGTAGGCCTGGACCAGGTCCAGGTTCTGTCACTTTACTTGCATATTTTATAACGCTGAGTCAATATGGAAAATGACACTATCGCTTAGCAACTGAAATGAGAGGGCAAATTAGATCTGAAAGACCCCGGACAGTGTGCAGGAGACACGGGAAGGGGAAGGGCCCAGGGCTGACGTCGTCCCTCTGAGCCTGCATGTGGCCCCTAATGGCCACAGCTACAGGACCAGGGCCCTGGTGGGCGAGGCACTATACACGCGTGTTACATGTTCATTACCTCCCCTTCCTCACCACAACCCCAGAGGTAGATACGAGGGTTACCTCTGTTTTCTCACCGGAGGGAGGCCCAGAGAGGTTAAGTATTATTCAAGGTCACACAGCCAGGAAGAGGCGGGTCCAGAATTTGAACTTCAGCCCCTGGCTTTTGGCGTCATGCATACTGGCCCAAGTGCAGTTCCTGGTGCCCAAAATAACCTTTCTGACCAGAATTTCCTCCTCTGTGAAAAATGTTCCTGACACAGCGACAGTCCTCCCAGGGGGTGGACAGGAAGCGGGCGCAGGCCCTGGAGATGAAGCATGGCTGAGGAGCAGCCCCCATTCGGTTTCTCTCCCACTGTGGGTGGTCCCTGGGGGTAAAAGAGGGTCTCGTTCAGGCCCCTCCCACTCACGCCGTCCCCCCACCCAGCAGGTCTCCTCTTTCCTCCACTGGCCGGAGAAGAAGCCGCTTGCAGACTTCGCGGAGCCAGACGTTCAAAAAAGGCGTTTGGAATTTTGAGGCCTCGCCCTAGAAGCCCCTTTCACTCCCAGAACCCTCAGCTCCCTTCTGGAAGGTCTGAGGCAGGGGAAGGATGACTGTCCAGCTCGGGCAACAGGTGCTTGCTGGGGCACCTTTAAGTCTGGGCAGCCGCCTGCCAGCCACGGCCAGAGCTCTGAGGTCATTTCCCCCGATACCAGAGACTTGGCACCTGCGGGACCCTTGGTGGCTCAGAAGGCCCGGGACCCTGGTGCTGGGCAGAGAGGCCTGGGAGGGGCAGCCCACACTCCGCTGCCCAGTGCTCCAGCCCCATTGCAGGGGCAGGGCCCCCCCTGCCCCTGCACCACAAGGCTGACCTTGGACTCGGAGGCACGCAATGGGTGAGAAAGCAGGGACCCCTCCTGAAGACCTCAGAGGCCCTGAAATGGGATCTGCCTTCCTCTGGCAACCCCATTCGTGTTGACGCCAACAACGGTTGCTAAGAGACAGCAGGCATCACAGATGCAGGCAGAAGGGGTTCCCCAGAGCTCAGGGCGCCACTGGTGCCAGCAGCTGCCTGGGGCTCTGCCACATCCTCCACCGTCTGCGGGAGCCAGAGGTCACAGCCCGGAGCTGGAGGCTTTGCTGAGAAGCCACTTGCCTCCGAAGGGCATCCCTAGGGCTCTGGTTGCCAAGGAGACCGCAGCAGCCAGGGCTGTGAGCTCACAGGCCACCAGGCAGCCCGCCAAAGCGCGCACTCTGGACTAAAGGTCTCAAAAGTTGGTCCCCGCCCTGTGACCTAAGGACAAATGAGAAATGGAGGCCAACATGTCTAAATACACATGACATGAAACCGACAGGTTCACCAGAATGGGGCAGGAGCCTTTGGTGCCAGGCAGGGTGAGGTCACAAAGAAAGGGCACGGTTAGCGTTACCTGGGGAAATGTCACACAGGAGGTGATGTTTGAGCTAAACCTTGAAACATCAAGAGCCGCCTGCCCGTTGCTAGATGGGGGGTGGGGGTGAGGAGGGGGCTGGGAGGTGGGGGACAGAGACAGAAGGAGGGGACACGCTGGCGAGCTGCTTGTTCGGGACGTTGCTGTCAGAGTCTCTCGCCCAGCGGGGCCACATCAGGTCATGGAGACGGAGCAGTCGCTGGGGACCAGGGGGCAGCAGGCCTTGGGGGGCAAAGTTATAAGACTCGCAGATTCCAGCCGGTGAACGCATGCCCTCAGCACCAACCGTTTGCTGTTCGGGACTCGAAATTCCAGACTGGACCTAGGCAGGTAGGGGAGCGGTGGTGGCTCAGAAGGCCAGTGGGCAGAGGGACGGGTGTCCCTTGGGAAGCTCCTTGGACTGGCCAGAAGCAGGCCTTTGTGGACCACGGAGGGGGTGGGCTCTCTGTCTGCAAACTAGGGGTTTCTGGATTCCCTATTGGAGTAAAATGGGACTGACATGTTTTTTATAACTTAATTTAATTTTGTTCCAAGCCTCTGTTTTGCTGGGTGGCAGAAATGTCACCTCAGGCAACTTGAGGTGCTCACCCCTTTCCTCGGGGCCACCTCTAATTTCTGAGCCACTTATCAAGGGCACACAACCCCATCTGTCCTCAAGCTTCCCCTGGGGGCCCCTCTCCTCAGTGCCCTGGGCATGGGACCCCTGGCAGCCGTGGGGGCCTACGTCGCTCTGCTGCTCCCACGCTTGGAAGCTGCCTGTGGCCCCACGCCGTCCTCTGTGTCCCACTGCCTCCCCCGGGCCTTTCCTGGGAAGGGGCTGAGAAGCTCTCCTCCTTGGCTGTGCCGTCTGGCTCCGGCCTGAGGCTGACAAAGCACAAGGGTCAAGGCCCTTCTCAGGACCATCCGGGTCGGTGGCTGAGCTGCCCCTCTGCGTCCGTCCCCTCTCCCGTCCCCTGGACCCCCCCACCCTGGGGGACGGGCTGGGTCTTACTCATCGCAGACCCACCTTCGTCTTTATGCATTAGGTTTATCCTTCCTATTTGTCTAGAGGCCTTGGCTTATGAAACTGAAAAACTAGGAAAAGAACATTCTCTCCTCCACTTCCTCACGTCCTTCCGGGAGGGGCCCAGCAGGTCTGGGCTTAGCTGCCTGGATGGGGCCAAAGCAGCCCCGGCTTGGCCTGGCTCCTTCTCTTTGAAGCGCTGGGATCGTCATCGGGCCGTTCTGTGCCAGATATTTGCTTCTTCATCTGGTTTTCTCCTTAATTATTAAAGCAAAATAAATAAGCCAGCTCAAACTTCTGCCGTCTTGGCTGCAGCCCTAGTCTAGCGCCGTCTCTGGCTGGTGATCGGGTTCTCTGCAGGTAACCTCGCTGTGCCCACGTTGCTGAGAGGTGAGGGTCGCGGGCGTGGCCAGTCTGTTGGGGCACCCGCGAACTGGGGACCCTCAAGGTTGGTCATGGGCCCTGTCATTCCAGTGCTCGGTGGCTGTGTTCCCTCCGTTTGTCTGCTTTCTGCGCCCTGGGATGACAGAAGATACAAATCAGGAAACTGTCCTGCTGGTAGGAGTTCTCGCTCAAAAGGAAACAATGTTTCAGGTCCATTTTTACATCCAAAAGCATTTCTTCCAGCCACGAACAAACATCCTCTAATTAGCAATCACCCACAAAGCAACAGCTCTTTCTGTCTCCCTTACTTTTCTTTCAATTTAATTTCCAGAAACAGGAGCTGCTTTTCCTGGAGACTGACGGGTCTGTGGTTAAGAGACTGAGTCTGGTTTTCGCCACTTAATCACCCGATAACGCTGAAGAGGCGCCCCGCACACGCCGAGCCTCAGTTTGCTCGAACGCGCAGTGGGGATGCAGACAGCACCTCCGAGAACTTTCAGGAGGGTCGGATGCGCGAACACACGTAAGCGCTCGGGCCAGTGTCTGACGCACAGCGAGCCCTCAGCCCGTGTGTGGGGAAACGGGCATCCGGAGCCCGAGGCTGTAAACTAAGGAAGACCACGCACAGGCAGGAAGCAAGAAAGGGAAATGCCGGAGATTTCGGGCCGCAGAAACAAAGCGAAGTAACATCATTTCAACTATAAATAGCGGCAGAGCTGACACTTCCTGTCATCCTGCAAAACAAGGAGCCCCTTCCTTTATGTCATTTGAAGGATACATAAGCCCCACCCGACTCTCCCAACGCATGCCCAGGGGAACCAGCTCCACCGACAGAGCAGCAAGTGGAAGCCCCCCGGTGGGCGCTGCCCACAGCTCTGCTCTATCCCTGGGTGCCGTGACCTGCAACCGCCCTCCTCACCCAGAGCCTGGGAGCCCCCGCCGTGGGTTTCCCAGTGAAGTCCCACCTTGGCAGGCTCCTGGATGATCCCGCAGTGCGGACTTGCCAGTGGGGAACTTGGACGGGAAACGGCAGGGAAGCACCTTTGTCCGTGGATGTCAGGGGCGCCCCTTAGGGTTTCAGGGCCGACCTCATCATCGGCGGCCCACCGGTTCCGGCCTCTGCCCTCTCCTCCACCACCACCGCTAATGTTTCTTTTGAAATCTGGCACTTTTCTAAACGCTAGTGCCTCTCCTCCCATCAAACCGAGGTCCTCCAGGAAACCTCTGTTGCTCTGTGCAACTGGCAGAGGTGGTCAGACCACAGCTATCTATTGGGTACCTACTATGTGCCAGACTCTGTGCTGAAAAAATCATATTGCCACGTTGCTGCCATTAAACTACTGATTACAAGTGTGATAAAGCTGAGAAAAGGGGAGGTCTCACATAGCTGCCACGGACAGTTGACCTTCTCCACGGTCCCCAGGGCCGGAGCCTAGGCCAGTCACTGAGCACATCATTGGCCAGCTGCTCCATCTCACTGGCCGCTGCTATGCTGCCACGTGTCCCCATTCCCCTGGTGGGGATTCCCCTGGTGGGTGGATGGCTGAGTGACTTCACAGTGACAGAGTTGGGAAGGGGTTCCGGGGTGTATCCCGGCTGTGAGCCCCTCAAGACCAGGGCAATACGTCTCACCTGCATGCTAGTGCCCAGTGGTGGACATTCAGGGACACAAGTGCCACGGCAAAGAAAACCAGGGGCAGAATGAAGACACAGCCTGCCAAATGGGAGAAAATACAGGGTCCGGCACAAATAACACCCCTTTTTTATTACAAAATCATAAGCATGTCATTCTGTAACATAACAATATTACGCTCAACCATATGACATTTTAGGTGAAATGTTCAAATTAAAACTAAAAATTATTACAGCCATATTATTGCCCTACCACCCACACTCAGGCAGGTGTTAGGTACTTCTACCAGACCCTCTACTATTTGCTCATCATATATCTGATAAAGGGTTAATATTCAAAACATAGAAAGAACTCATACAGCTCAATAGCAAAAAAAAAAAAAAAAGAGTGAGAGAGAGAGAAAATCTGATTTAAAAAGGGCAAAAGATCTGAATAGACACTGCCCCGAAGAAGGCATACGGATGGCCAACAGGTGTGAGAAAAGATGCTCGACATCACTGACCCGCAGGAAAATGGACTCAGAGCCACAGAGAGCGATCCCTTCACGGCAGATAGAACAGCTTTTATCAAAAAGACAAGACAGCAAATGCTGGCGAGGCCGTGGTGCAAGGGGAGTGTTTGCGCTCCGTCGGTGGGAGTATAACCTGGTGCAGCCACTGTGGAAAACGATGTGGGGGTTCTTGGAAAAATTAAAAGTAAACGTAGAACTATTATATGATCCAGCAATCCCACTTCTGGGTATTTATCTGAAAAAATGCAACAACTATCTTGAAGAGATACCAGCATCCCCATGTGCATTGCAGTATTACTTCCAGTAGCCAAGATATGGAAACAAGGAGATACTGGTGGATGAATGGATAAAGATGTGGTACACAAACAAGGGAATTATTCAACCATGAAAAAGGAATCTTGCCATTTGTAACAACACAGATGGACCTCGAGGGTTTTATGCTAAATGAAATAAGTCAGCCGGAGAAAGACATACGATCTCACTTCTATGCAGAATCTAAAAGCAAAAGCAACAATAACAACACGCGCTCTGAGACACTGCGGGGAAATCGGTGGCTGCTTAAGGCGAGGGGTTGGGGTGGGCAAAACGGGTGAAGGGGGTCAAAAAGTACAAACTTGCTGTTCTAAGTGAGTCCCAAGGATGTGAGGGACAGCACGGGGACTACGGTTAGCAATACCATACTGTGCCTTTGGAAGGGGCTCAGAGAGCAGACCTTGCAAGTTCTCAACACAAGGAAAACGTCGCGTGTCCACCCGAGGTGACGGATGTCGACTAGATCACGGGGCTGATCATTCTGTAGCGTTTACAAATATTGGATCACGCCACGTTGTACACCTGACTCTAATATATGTCAATTATACTGCGATTTAAAAAGATCATAAAATGATTTTTCTTTAAAGGCGTGAATATGGAGTCAATCAACGGGGGAGGGACAATCGAATGGATGCCCCTCCATCATTGCCTCTCATAAGGCAAGACTTTGGGAACGTGAGCTATTTCCCACGCTCTCCTGTCCAATACCTGACACAGTGCTGGGCCCACAGTAAACCCAATAATGTCAGTTGAGTGAATACATGGACGTGCACCTGAGTACGTGGAATCCTCGTCTGTCACACCGTACAAGACAGTGCACACTATGAGCTCTGTGAAGGTTTGACAAGTAAAGTAACGAATGACCACTTAGCAAATGACCAAAATAGCTTTTCCCATTATCACCCATTGATATTTATAGACTTTCTACAACCATGTGACTGCTGGGTTTCTTAGCAAGTTTAAAAAAAAAAAAAAAACCCGCTGGGGGAAATGTGGGCTGAGCCTAAATCTGAAAGACTCCCCACGAGAGTCACTCTCCGAGTCACCTGGGGAGCCTGGCCATTGCCTCTGCTGGGGCCAAGGCTGCCCGAGTGAGCAGCCAGGGGACAAGGAGGAGGTGCCCTGGGCCAGCCAGGCTGCTCGGGCAGTGTGGCCGTCCCAGTCACGTTCTCTCTGGGATCAACTTTTGCTGTGTTCAGCGTCACTATCCCGTTTCTGTATGATTTTACAAGGCGCAAGGTAAATGTTAGTACAAGTACTCCTTTGCAAAAAGAAGCCATTTCATCTGAGGAAACATGGTTGGGTCGTAGTGACGGATGATGTTTGGACAAGCCGACTTCGTACAAAATCAACATTCACGGGACTCTCAGAGCTCCTGGGCCAAGTCGAGGCCTCCCACCTCCGCTCGGCTTGATCCTTCGTCAAACAGAATCGGAGCCAGGAACGGGAGACAGCGGAGAAACAGCTTTAGGAAACTTGGAGGTTGGAAGACCAACGCCGAGGGCAGAGGTTTCCGGCTTTCCCATCGTCCACCTGCTCTGCAGGGTGGGCCTTCGGTCACGTACATTGTCAACCCCTGACCTCCTTCCCGCTCTCCACTCCAAGGCTGAGCAGGGTGGGGCGGGGGACCTTTCTTTGCCACCAGCCTCAGGAACCTCTTTCTTCCTCCTCCTGCCTCTCTCACTAGGAACATTTTCTTTAAAAAAACAAAAACTCGAAGACCAGGAAAGGCATAGCTATGTAGAGGCAACACGACCTTGCCTCCTGCGCCCCCCACTCACGGTGGCGTGAGGTGACTGGAAAGAGGAGGGAGGGAGACGGGCTCCGCTCCCCACCGGCGGTCCGTCGGGCGGCCGGCGTTCCTCCGCGGTGTGCCCCGCGCCCCGGGACCCAGCTCCGCGCTCGGTCGGTGCTTTCCGACTTCCTGCTTCTGCAGCAACCACGTGTGTTGGAGACTCTGCGGTTATCCCCCCAGGTCTCTTCTCTGCCTTTCCATTGTTCTCCGTATTCCAGGAAACTTCCGTTCCGGCTCCCTTGCCCAGCGGCTCCCAGATGGCTTTGTGTGATGGGAGGAGCGGGTGGGGGACTGGCGTGCGGGAAGGGGCGGCATCGGGCAGCCCGCCCCTCTTGCTCTGTTTAGGCGACTGCGTCTCCTCTATGGGTCCAGCTCGCAGAGGACAGCCCTCAGGGGGCTCCGACTCCTTCGGAACAGCCCTTGTCGCCACGTGCCCACTGCCCGGGCAGCCCTGGCCCTGATCTGGCTTCTGCCAGCCAGCGTGGACTCAGGGCTCACTCCTCGCCTCGGGCAGGCCTCCTGCTGTTGCTCAGCTGCATTCTTCACGGCCCCGTTTAGCTTCTCATCTCTTCCCTCGTCTGTGCAACCAATTCCTTGTGTTCAGTTCCCTCTGTTGAAAGATCTGGAATAATTTCTGGACCCTGACTAATGCAGGGAAGCACCAAGCGTTAACCGAGGGAGCTACCCAGGTGTTTATTGACAAAGTCACCGATGAGAGTCGGGAAGGTCATTGGTCTGCGAGACTCACCCAAAGCTAAGTTCCCGGCTTCAGCTGCTGAAAAACCCAGACGGCAGAGAGAGGAAGCAGGAGGAGTCATCAGCGGCTCACATGCCTCCAGAAGCCCGCCAGGTGCTCCGAGCCCCGGCCCTGGCCCTTCTCCTTCCCTTGCTCCCTCCCCAGCGCAGAGCTGGCCCCACCTGGCTGTGTGGGTTGCGGGACTTCTTTCTGCGGCTCTTTGGTCCAGCGGGGCCTTTCATTAACCATCATGGTGTAAAGAAACAGACCACAGTGGGACTTAATTTGGAGCCACTTAAATAGGTGGATGTAAGAGACCTAATTCCCTCTGTTGTTTCCAAATGGTGCCGCCGAGACTTTGAAGGCCCGAGGGCTCCCGCTCCCACGTGAAGGCGCAGATGGGGACTGGCCCGCAGGTGGGAGGAGGGGAAAGCCAAGGCCCGGCTGCAATGTGCTGCCTGCCCAGGATGCCGTGGCCATTTTCTCCTTGGAGACGGGCCGTGATGGGCGAGGAGACCAGAAAGGAGTAGAGCAGCCGGGTGTGAAGAGGCCACCCCCGTGCTGTGGAGTCCCCCGACGATGATGTCACCCATCTGCTTGCTGAAAGGGTGGCCTCCAAGCCTCACACAAGGGCTTCCAGAAGGCAGGACTCACTCCACTTCCCATTTGGGAGAGAGAGGAAGGGAGGGAGGAGAAGGAAGAAAAGAAGGGAAGGAAGGAAGGAAGGAAGGAAGGAAGGAAGGAAGGAAGGAAGGAAGGAAGGAAGAGAGAGAGAAAGAACGACGGTGGAGGTTTGTCGCTGTCTGCGGATTTTACCCACAGTCGGGGCACCATGACTCCAGGACGTGGGTTCGGAACCCTGCCAGCCACCGTCTGCAGCGGCCTGGCTTTCGGAAGGGCACGGCTGGTCAGAGGGCCCATGGCACAGGCTGTCCCAGCGCCGCAGGGCTTCCGGGACAGCAAAATGGAGTGCCCAGGTCCAGAAGCCGGTTTTGGCCACAGGAAGAAACAAGTGGCAAAGCCGGGTGTGTTCCCTCTTTCTGGTTTTGTAAGCGCCCGTTGAATACTGTGCGTCAGGGACCAGGCTGAGCCCAGCCCAGGCATTCGCTCTTCGCGGCAGCTCAAGAGTCCGGCGCCAGGACCAGAGCTCAGAGAGAGGAGGTAACAGGCGGGGGTCACACAGCTGCAAGGGCGGTGTTTGGACTCGTCAACCTGGGAGGCAAAATAAACATCTGGCGAGGGAGGGGTCAGCACCTGGAGAGGCAGAGGGCAGGGTCCCAGCCTGGGGGTGGTGGGTGTGAGCTGATGTGAAAGGCAGGCCCAAAAAAGCAGAACGAGAAGTGGGGGGCGGGCACCCAGCTGGGAGTGAGATGTCAAGAGTGGGTTCCTGTTTCATCCGGATCTTTGAGCTGAAGGCACTACAGGGAGCGTGTCTTCCCTCAAGATGGTCCCTGCCCCCACCCCTACCCCTGCCAAAAAAAGTAAACTGGTGACCTTGGCTGACTGGGTACAACAAGGACTAAGGGGACGTAAGAGGTCCGAGGCTTTTCCGAGTCTATTTGGTTCTGTGTGTCATTCCCTCTCGGTCACAGTGTTTTTCAAAAAGTGGTTATTGGAATAGCAGCCCTCGGAGGAAAACATATGCGTCAAATTAAACAGAACGCAAAAACCTAAATTACGAAAAGCTGCGCACATTTTAAAACCAATGATGAGTGGTTTAAATTGCACTTGACAGATAATTTCTTTGGAGAGATGCAGAGAGAAAATGACCCTTCCTGAGTTACGTTCGTGTGATCTTTCCAAAGAGCTTTATTGAGATGTAATTCTTAACGGTACGTTGCACCCTCTGTGTGTGTGCATGTAGTAGTTTTCAGCGCACCCACGCTGGGGTGACCACCTCTGCAATTCTGTTTAGAGCATTTTATTTACCCCAAGAGAAACCCCGACACTTTAGCAGCCACCCCCATCCTGCTGCCTGTATAGATTTGCCTCTTCTGGGCATCTCACATGCATGGAGTCATATGCTCTGTGGTCTTGTGTGACTGGCTTCTTAGCGGGATGTTTTTAAGGTTCATCCCTTTTCGTGGATGGACGACATTCCATTGTGTGGATAGGCCACATCTTACTCATCCACGCGCCCGTTGATTTGGGTTGTTTCTGCTTTTCGGCTCTCGTGTTCTATGGCGGGGTAGGAGGGCTCTGACTGCCC